>VXAA01002930.1:1432376-1473862 GCA_013399115.1 Anseranas semipalmata
GCAGGGGGGGAGGCAGCAGAAAGGGAACAGGACTTTCCTTGCTGTGTTTTTAGCACTGAAACTCTGGCCTGGATTGTCAGTGATATATTCAATGTTGAACAAAAGTACAATTACAATGTTTGAGATGTCTTAAAACCTACACTTTCTCAAATGCTAAGTGTTTCTCTGTTTCTTGTTATCTGTTTTTTTCAAGCCAAATTTTTACATATGTGATAAACTCCACTGAAGAGTCTGAAAATAACTTCTAGCTCTTCTCTCTTCCATTCATCTCTGTGCTCACATGGAGAAAGATAAATGTATGTGTTTATATTCCTTTCCTCTTCCAGCAGCACTGAGCAATTAGGCACAGCTGAGAGCTTTACTGAGCTCATCACTGGGAGTTTTGGAGAATATGTCTTTTGTTTTAGGTTGCTTCAGGGAACAAAACTGGTACCACATGTCTGTAAGGTACAGTATTAGCGTTTGGAAGTATTTGGCATTGGCTACAATATAGGCTTTTATCTTTAACTGTGAATTTTTGATGCTTTTTGATGCTTAAGCCAGATATTTAGCTTTTTGAGCTTTATTTCTATCACTCATTAGAACTGACATTACACAACACGTTTATATCTCAGCTGTCTTCTACCATATGGTACTGTGGCGCTTACTACTCGACTTGCCAGATTGATGGTGAGAAATGGAGCAAGGGAATTGTTTGAATACATTTCAGTTTGGGAGAGAAGGGGCCTAAGATGTGACAGGGAACTCCTCTTCTGCTGGATGTCAAAGAAACATCCCCTTAACAGGCCATCTTTTTCTGACTCCTTCATCAGTCAGTGTGACTTTGTAGAGGAGCATTCTGTTCCATATCTAAATCCCAGCAGGATCCTTCAGAGCGCTTGATCAATGCCAGTTATTAAGCATATTGCTTTTAAGGACTGTTGCATTTGTAGTACTGGATTACCATGTTTTGGATCAATTCTGTTGAAATCTCTGCTAGAACCACAAAGAATATTAACAGAAATAAAGAGCTGTTTTGGAAGAGTGAACAGGAATATAGAAAACCAGGCCTCCTGTGAGAAGAGAATTCGTTCTCCTGATGTTGCCCAGCTGATGAGTTTGTAGCTACATAACCTTGTAAAACTGGAGCCCTGACTATCAGGTTTGCTGTCCTGAAAGGGGTTGTTGGTTTGGATATGTCAACTTCTCTTATGCCTAAACCCTGCTTAGGTTTTTATAGAGACTAAAATTTTGGCCTCCCCCCTCCTCCAGGTGTTACTGATTAATTTAATTAGAAAGGAGTGTTAAGCCTCTTCCTCCTCCAGAACTTCTGAAGGTCCTAGAGCTCACTGCACCATTAACAAGATGCTCATCTAAATGCAAGGTGGGGAAAAAGCACTTTGCTTGTTGGTAAGGCAGTGTTTGCATTCAGTGTGTGAAAAGCCTGTGCAATGCATTACATTTCCTATAAACATTGCGTTTTTCTAGTGTACACGTTATTAATTCTATTTGCGAATTGCATACATACAGCTATTAATGGGCTCTTGGGGATTTGAAGTGGGTTGACCCTGTTCCAGGCTTGTGAAAGACACAATAACATCCCTGTTAGCGCAGGCTAAATTTGTGTTTTGTGTGCTGTGTTTGCACCTGTACGGTCTTCCTGGCCCCCTGTTATCCTCATGGCCCGGCAGTGCGGGCTGCAGCCATCTGTCCAAAGGATGCGGAGTACAAAACACATGAACGGCATTGCCTCTACAACAAAAAATATGATGGTAATTAGTGGCTTGAAAACAATTTTTGTCTTTAGATGCCTATTTTTTCCTTGGAAAAAATAATTGGAAAAAGTAAAGGGAAATACAGGGAGGTACTTAGAGGAGATGAGGAAGAAAGTTTTGAATTTAGTTTTTTAATTCCCTGTCATTAGTTTCTTATGCAAAATCTTCTGCCATACTCTAGTTTAGTGAATTAAAAAAAAAAAGACAAACTATTTTTACAAGTGAGAGTAATTTTTCTCATTCAGGTTGATAATCATTCCTAGCAGTGTGCTACTGCGTTTCCAAGTCTGCTAGAATCGGGACTTAAGGCTCGTTGGTTATATTAATGTTACTTCATGCTGGAATTCAGTCACCTTTAAAACATTCCGAGATGCTGTGGCAGCAGCGTCACCACGTGCTGCAACCCGGGGAGGGCAGCGGGGGACGGGGACGCCGGGGCTCCCGCGGTGCAGCGAGCAGCAGGGCACGGGGCTGCCCCGCGGCACCTCGGCCTCTCGCTGCAGCAGCAAGCTCTGTTCCTGTAACTCTGATGGTAGCGGGCGTCACTGCTGGCTGCGTGCTTACCTCACTGTAAGTAAAAAACAAAAAAGCTATTCTTTGTCAACAGCTGTTTGCACTGTACGCTTTTACTGTGCGCTAGTTGGCTGTAGACACTGACATAAGTTTTTCAGGGCTTCCTACTGATTGTCCCCGTTATTGTTATATTACTAAATACCTCTTCTAACATATTGCTTAGATATTGTTTTGTTATTTGCAAACATTATTTCAGCATTTTCTTAGCCGTACAGATGTTAGATAATCATTTTATTAGAAATAATTATGTTTTTGACCAATAAACTTCTACGTGTGTCTTGAAATGTAGCTAAAATGTTACGGTAATTTCTCAGTCACTAAGGAAAAGCTGCTTTTACTGTATGCTCCAGGCTTCACTGGTGAAGTCATACAGTAATTCAGGTTGGATGGACCTGTAGGATTCACTGTGGATCCACTGGGAGCCTTCCCAGAGCTGCTCCCAAGCCAGGTTACTCTGTGAACAGGAGCTGTGATACCAGCACGGTTACTGACTGCTGGAAATAGCAATCTAATTGCAGTGCTGGTTCTTCTGCTTCTGGACAAGATGAGCCAAGATATTTTAACAGGGTTTGGCTGCAATAGCCAGCCCTTTTTAGGAATAAGTTTCTATTTTCCATAGTTGGATCTAGATTATTTGTTTTAATCTCATCTTCCATTGTGTTTCTGTGGAAAAGGATTAATAGTCAAAGTATAATCTGAGGGGAGATAACATAGTTCACCCATTTAATGCATGTGCAACGAGTTGTGTTTGTGCTTAAATACACACTTCTGTGTAATTATTATTAGGCAAAATCTGTTAGGTGCAAGAATCCTGCGATATGTGCCCAGTTTTGTCCTTTTCATCAGAAAAGACATTTTGACAACACAGTGCGTTATGAAGAAATAAAAATACTTTACAGACCTCCATCCACTCCCATTTAACAAGTGAAAGGAAATCATTCAGGTGGACAAAAATAATCAGCCTGCCAGGAATCACAGCACAAGGAAGGCTTCAACCTTTTTCCTTACAACCTGTGGGTTAGTGGACAACAGATTGGGCCTGCGATATACGAAGCAGCCAAAAAGATATTTTCGATCTGTTCAATTACTAGTAGTATTTTCAGCTAGCAGACTGGTAGGCAGGAGTTTTCACAAGCATTCGGTGTTAGCTCTGGAGCGGGAGCAGCACGAAGTCAGTGCCAAATGGTTCTGGAAGTCTCTCACACGGGGCTTCCTCCGTGGAAGTGCGGGCGAGTGTCCGCGGCGGCCTGGCGAGGAAGGGTGGAGGGAAGGCTGCCTTGGGCCATCACTGGTGGCCTCGGGCCTCTGCGGCTGCTCTCGGGTGCACGATAATGGGACAAGGGCTGAGGGTCACAGGGAGCATGGGCAGAACGGGCTGCTTCTTGAGGGCAGTGAAGGAGCTGGGGACCCGCGGCCTGGAGAAGCCGTGGGATCCTTGTAGAGTCTCAAAACTGGACTGAGTAAGGCTGTGGGGAACCTTATCAAATGCTGAAGTTGGGCCTGCTTTGAGCAGGATGCTGGACCTCCAGAGGCCCCTTCCAAACAAACAAACAAAATATGGCTTTTGTATGATTTACTTTCATTGTTTTGTTTTGTTTTTATTATTTCATTTATATTTTTCCTTAATGCTTTGTGTATATATAAAAAATTATTCTGGGAATAGCCCTGTCAGTTTTCAACATTCTATGTCAATTTTATTCCTGTAGGGAGTTGTTGGTTTTTTAAATTAGTGAGCAGCCAGCTTAATGTCAAAAGTAGGTGTTTTCATTAGACTTTAAACCAACAATCAGGATTATTTATCTGTAGGATTCTTTCTCACTCCAGAAAACCCAACTGCAGTTAATAATTTTCTCTAAAAAAATCATAAATGGTAGCTATGTCTCCAGCAGCATTTTGAGCTGGGGCATTTCTTGCAAACACCCAAAGCCAAAGCACCACCTCGGCCCGGATCCAGCGCAGAGGGAAGGAGCCCTGCACGGGCCCAGCCTGTGTGCTCCACCAGCACGTCGTGTAGTCACCTCACCCCGCAGGTAGGCTCACTGCATCCAGAAGAATCAGATTAGCGGTGCTAATGTCTGTCTTTTGACCCACCGATGTCTACGCTTCAAATCAGAGATGCCTGCTAGTGCAGGTGTCTGTGTCCATTTGTTTGCTGGTAGTTAAGGCTTTTGGATAAAACCATTCAGTCAGTGTTTTGATCCTTGTCATGTTCTGATTAAACAGCTGTGCTGTGAATGAAAGAAAGGTCATCTAAATCCCAGTACCGCTGCTGTTTTATCTGTTAGCTTGCACTGGATGCTTAAGTTTGAGCTGTTGGGCTACAGCTGAAAGGCCCTGTTGTCTTTTTCCTGTTGGCCTTAACACTTAGAAAATTGTGTGCTTAATGAGTGCACTGAATTAGTTGTGCTTAGGTTAAGTAATTAACATTGCGAATACCTTAATCAAAACACTGAATTAGAAAATGCAATGTTGTTCTTTGGTATGTAGAGTGAAGAGATCAAAGGTCCGAGGTGCTTTCATGTCTTAGGAATCTACGTGTTGTAACTGTGGAGTGAGAATGAAGATGGGAGACAGCGGCTGTTGATAAGGATGTGCCTCAGCCTTGGTCTCTTTCCCCCCTTAGTGGAGCAGAGGACTAAGAAGAATACAAGAATTAGGGATTATTCATCTTCTGACTAATATTATAAGGCTGTGCAGCCTGTGAATGTCAGTTCGTTCAAAAACTTGCAAAGAATGGGAAAAGGCTGATGACAAGAAGAAGGGGAAGTAAATGTGGACAAAGAAACGGCCTCAAAGGCAACAGAGAAGGCTGTGATTATAGTTTCAAGGAATCCTTTGATCGAGGCGTGAATCTTAGTTGGGTAGGCATCAGAGGAGGGTTGAAGGAAAGTTTACATGTCCAACCATGTTCATGTGTTACTAGCTGAAATGTATTGATACATAATGGATCCAGCCAGCCGGGGTTCGGGCTGGTTTAATCAATTCTTTTTCTGCTATTAAGGGATAATGTATCAGTATTTTTTTATTAAACAGCTGAGTATTTCTAGAGTAATTGAAATGCTAGGATGAATAGTTTTGAAATCAAAATTCTACCAAGTTCTTCACTTGTCTCCTTTACATTTAAGCGTCAGTGATATATGTATATGTATGTTTAATTACAATAGATTACAGTGACAGTGAACATGAAATAGGACACTTGACTTTCCCTTCATAATCATATTTCTGGGAAAATGGCCTTCCTAGACAATGATGTTATGTTTTATTTTATCTGTTGTTTAGGATAGTCTTTAATATGCCCGTGTCTTGCTTTACTGTTTCTGCAAGAGGCACACGGTCCTTCTCCCTCGTTTTGGGTGCCTTTTCTATATCTCAGAAGAGCACAAGTCCTGGAATGATCCCTTAAGTGCTTACAGAGAAATTCAGTTCTTACTAGGGATGGTCTCTATGGAGTTCATGGCACCCAGAAGTTCCTTGTAATGTTAACGTGTTACTTACCTGCTAAGTATGAAATAACTCATCCTCTCCTCAATGGTCACCACACCAGTTGGCTTCATTATGTGTTGGATGAAACTTTTCCCCTCCCTCTGCCTATCCCCCCTCCTTCCCCTAGCATCTTAGGCTTAGGGCTGGGGCTCCAGTCCAAGCTTCTGGGAGGAAAGCAATGGATGTTCATGGCTGATATCTTCCTTCCTGCTTACGTTCCCAGTCAGGTTTTATATTGAAGGAGTGTAAGCATTCCGAAAGTATGATAGATTCATCTAAACCCCCAAACATTTCTGTTCCTCATTACCTCTTCTGAGTTTTTCTTTTCAACAAACTCTTGAAATCGTTGCTTATCTAAGTGCTGCTGGGAGGAAATCATTAAAATGGCTGGTGTTAGCAGTAGTAGTCAGAAGTTGTTTTGACTTTTCCCCCCACATTTTCTCTAGTCTTCTTGGTTTTATTTTAAATCTTCAGAAAAATACAAAAAAATCATTTTCTTCAGTCTGGCCATGCGTTTCAGGAGTTTAGTCAAAAAGATGGCATAAGGTGGCAAGCAAGGAGCATGCAGGTTATTTGCTCTTATCTTTATAGGTTTGCTCTTCTGGGCAGACTACAAAGATTGTTGCTAATGTAAAACACACAGGAAAAACAACTCCATTCTGAAATGTAATGTGTATTTGTCAATGTGTTTGCAGTTATAGCAATGGTTTCCAGCATCTTCTCCAAGAGAATTTGTGAGTGTGATAATCACGACATTCATGATGATGAAGTTATTAGTATTTGCTGAGGAAATTGTCTTTGGGTACAAAGTCCAATTTGTGGGATGCTAACTTCATGGGCTTTTATACTTGATGATAGACATATGCCAAATAGCTAGTATTTTATTAGTTTTACATGCCTAATTGCTAGATATAGTTGGCAAATTTGGAAGCAGAGATGGAATAAAGTATTTTGTTCCTTTCTTACACAAATGTAATTTTTAGTTCCTCATAAATGCAGCTTTGCCTTGGACTTCCACAAATATTTTATTGAATGCTAATAACAATGTCTTGACAGCTTGATCTAAGTCCTTGCTTGACTGACTTCTATGGTTTCATCTTAGCTTTTGCCCCTGGATTCTTAGCTGGACAGTCTTGTGTTTATTTGGTCTCATTGTATGAAAACAGGTCACGATTTCCTCCTACCTAGATTTGCTTATCTGTCATAGGCTGACGCAATCAACCTCGGGGACTGTGAAAAAGAGACAAGTGATCGGGAGGCTTGCTGGATTCAGAGCATTTTTGTTTTATTTATGTAGTGTGCCCATACTGCCACGGACCAGGTTTAGTGGTGCTTGCCATAGGTTTCAACCATATGTGGATGGGGATCAGGGAAGTTTACCGAATTTCATTTGAGTTTTTTATTCCTATATTTACTCCTTGAAAGATTTGGAAGATGCTTTTATCATCAACTAATTGTCAAAAACAAATGAATCTATGAAGGAATACTAGTGTGAGTTTAATGAAAGCATTTGATCTACCTTTTCTGAGGCATGCTTCCTTGTTGTTCATTTTATTTGAAGATTACTTTGTAGTCTTGTTCAAAGACCTCCTGCTTCTTGTCATCAGGTAGATTGCAAAGTTTATCTTATTTTTACACTGGCAGCAAAATAAAAGTATATGTAGTTTTTATGAACCACCTACAAGAGTACTGAGATTTCTGTTTATCATTGAGTAAAAGCTCAGTTCAGATACCTTGACTGGATAATTTTTATTTCCCAGGTGGCCAAGCAGGTGGTGGGGAAGGAGCAGGGCAGGGGTGGCTGTGCAAGGCTGGGGAGAGGGGAAGGATCGGGAGGACAAGCCCATGGGACAGTGACAGCCCCAAGCTGTTAGCAGCATGGGTCTGGTGGCTCCCGTGGGACGAGTGTGTCCCTGGGCAGGTAGGTGTGGTGCCACCACCTAGTGCCTTCTCCACCAAGCCGTCTGGGACGCCTACAGCTTTTTCACTTGTGACCACACTTAATGCTGCTCTCCTTCTAGCATCGGTCTCTTGCTCTTACTGGTTCCTGGTAAGATAAGTGCCCTTTAGGGCTGACTGCGTCAAGCCCCATAAAATCTGTTGCGTCAATAATTTGCTTTAATTCAGTTAAATATTTAGTCATTCTTGTGGATATTACACAGTCAGAATGGGCTGTTGTGTTATTTTGCGTCACTGGGAAGGCAAAGGCTTGTAATTGGGACTCGGCAAAGCAGACTCCGACATCCTTGGAGTTCAAAATACTGCCATAACAATACGGTTGATATAGAAGAGTAGTGATTTGTACTTAGTCTTTGTTCTTGGAAGCTGTAGGAGAACTTGTAAATGAAGAATCTTAAAAGAAATGTTATATACTCATTATTATTATTTTTTTTTTGCTACAAACATAACCAGTATAATATTCATAGAAGTATTACAGCATGTAAGAGCTTTTCCCTTGAAAATGGTTTTGATTTACATAGAAATAAAACTTTTTTAAGACATACATAGAAAGTAGAGGAATTCTGTTAGTTTGGCTTACTTCTAGATATGACTTGTCACAGCAGCAGTCTGAGCATGCCTATGCTTTTTTGTTGTTTTTTCATTAACTGTCAGGATACTTGCTGATACACTTGCCTACTACATTTTTATCAGTCTATTTTATTTCCCTTTTAAAAATCACAGTTATGAGGAATTCACAAACTGGAAAATAATGATAATTTTTTGTTTCTTCACTTAACATTTAACAAGGCCTTTGCAGTTTGTTAAAATTCAACACCGTATTAAAATGTATTATTCTGCTGTGTTCCAAGGATCAGTGTCACAAAGATTTAGCGTTTTTCCTCTTCAGGGCTCCCCAGCATAATCTCACTTTCTTATTAGAAACAAACCTGATGTGTTATTTTCTTTCCAGCAAGCTTTCTCTTTAAAGGCCTGCAGCATGGTTATTTATCCCATTACTTTTTTTTCCCTCATTGTACTAATCTTTTCCTTCCATCCAAGTTGGCTCCCTGTGTTAGCCCACGGTTCTTTCTGGCAGCATCAAGCGATCAAGTCCTTACGCTTAGCACCGGAGTTCCAGGCAGCTCGCCAACAACATCCAAACTAATGCTTCTCCATGTCACGGGGCCCAGCGCAGAGGAAATGCGGAACCACGGGGGGGCATTTGGTAGCAAATCTGGAGCATAATTTTGATGTCTTCTACATCTTTCTCAAAGAGATTTTTTTTTTTTTTTTTATCTTTAAGGAACGTTTCAGTCATCGTAACTCAGTGCTTTGGTGTTCAGACAGATGGCTCCTATGGCCTTGTAGGTATCTTGGAATAAGCAGTCACCCGTTAGGATTACTGATTAGCTGCGCTACTGGCACAGAGGGAAAATGCCCAGCATTTCTGTGACGCTGACGTGTAAGCGAAGGAAACGAAATACTAAGGTCTGTTGCATGTGTCAAGTGCCCTACGCACCGCAGCTGGAGGCAGGATGGTGACAGAATCCATTTGCGTCCGTTATCATCATCACAAACTGGAGATGGTGAAGAGACCCGTTCTCCATGGATCTGGAGATACATCCTCTTCCAAGAAAAGTCTGGGATACCACTGCTCATTTTCTGTTGGTAGACCATGAGCTTTAGCTAGAGCTAAATAGATAAGATAACGCAAAGATAACTCCAAGGTCATCGTTCCTGTGTTATAACAATATTACCTTTTGAATCTAGAGAAAATACGTCTTTTTTTGGTGGTGGTGGTGTTTTGGTTTGTGTGTGTGTGTGCGTTTGTGTTTCCTTTATGCAGTCCCAGTTGCAAGTGCAGGGAGGTTGGACCTGGACTAAATAAATGAGTCCCAAATAAATTGAGGCCAATAAAGGCACTTGCTAAAGTTGATAGACTGGTCAGTCCTTGAGCAGAGGGGAGTGGGAAGCGGAGATCCACCTGGGACAGTCTGCCTCCCTTTTTACAGCAGGGCCTTGTCAAGTTTCAAGGCATCAACAAATTGATTTGTACAAAAGTGTCAAAACAATATCTATCTTCACAAAATTAAACTAGTCGCTGTTGCTATAAGGCACCTGGAAGTCCAAGAAAAGAAATAATTCTTCCTGGTTGTCTGCCTGTTCCTGCTATACCTGAATTTGACAATGGGTTGTTGTATAAATGGAGACTAATCTCTCTTTGCAAAGTTTTTATGATTGTAGCTTCCCTGCAATTTCTACTCCTTAACATATTTATCCACCAAATACTCTTATGAAGTAAAGAAGGGCTGTTATCTCGGTCTCGCACATTGAAAAGTGATTTATGCAAGGTCACATGGACAGTTTGTGTCTGAGCGGAGAGCTGAACGTGCTGCTTGAGCCGCAAGCTAGAGGGGTACGTGTTGGACAGCTTTTCTTAAATCAAAAAATTCAGATGAAAATGTATTTGCAGTTAAACCAAGTAAGACTGCATTCATTACAGAAATAAACATTATTTCTACGTACAGTTCAACCTACAGCTCAGATTATTATACAATGTGATATTTTGTATTGGTTTAAAAAACAACAAAAAAAAAAGTGGAAAATGATACCAAAATTAAATATTACTGCACACCACCAAAATTTTCTAATGAACAGCAATCATCCAAATGGAGGAGAATGTAAAATATTGACAGCTGTCTGCCTACAGGTACATAGCTAATATTCTAAGTAGAATATTGACTTTTTCTTATTTCTCTGTAAAGCTTTTTGATCTCTGAGAATCATTAGTGCAACAGTAGCTGCAGAACCTGTGCAAGGGTTTATACTGGGTTTACTTGTGTGAAGTTCATGAGGTATCTGTTGTTCAGTGTAAATTGGAATGTGCAGACAGATTGGTTGGCACAGGTTTTAATTGTCTTTATGCTTGTGTCATAGATTTCAAATGCATTTCTGTTGGAATTATTTTGATTTAGGTCAATTTTTTAGTTATCCTGGGTATTATGATTGTTGAATTTGCACAAAACTTTGGATATTTTAATTGTTGAATTGCACAAAACATACAAAAAATATGTTCATTGCTGAGACTGTTGCAAGAGAACAATTGGACTGCATGCTGAAAGATATGATAATACAGTCTGTTTTGTAAAATGTCGATAAATAAATTCACCTCTACTTTTAAGTGTCAATTCAATATTACTGCAGTACCATTTGTAACACCGTTTTGGACTGCTTGATCCAGAAAACATCCTCATAGAAAAATAATTGTGGGCAGGCTCACTGTATCTGCTTAATTGAACCAGGAGTCTGAAAGAGTTTTAAAGACCGATTTTTTTGTCAACTGTGAGAGTTGTCTGAAACTAAAGCTCTTGAAGCACTGTCTAGATTTTCTTTTTAGAAACCCTTCTTGGCTTCAGCTGACAAATTATGATAGATGAAATATGATATGTCAACCGGCAACTTTCTTCCCTTCCCTAGGTAGCTAGTGGTTACCCTTACAAAAATCAGCATTTGGCGTTGGCTGCCATCCAGTTATGCTTGAAATTCTAGGAAATAGAAAATAACTGCCATGGTGCAGTTGAATTATTCTGATGGCTTGTTTTGAATTTGCTGGAGAAAGAGATGAGTCAGAGATTGCTTTGAGGCTGCAGATTTCAAAAACACTAAAATAAACTAAAGCAAAGATGAGTTGAAAGTGCACAGGTTCTGTTTTCCTTGCATGGTACAGCTGGGGTTCTGTGCCCCAGGGAGGCTTTCAGAATCCATTTCAGGTGGCATCTGAAAGACCCCAAGTGATTACTTAAACATACAAAGGTATTTTTTGTTGCATCTAAACAAAGCAGTATGTATTAATGGTGAAAATTCTTGTTTTCTGGCTTGATGGTTAAAGTAACTGCAAAATACTAGATCAGAAAAGACTTTACCAAGAGTATGTTGTCAAGAAGACTGAACATTATTTACCTGTTTCTGGAATTTGGCTCTAAGTAAATCAGTACATACTCCACAAGCTGAGCAACACTAAGCATCCTTCCTTCCAGATCTGTTGTTTTTATAGTAAGTTCCAGATGAATATATCAAGAACAAAGATAGTTTCTCTTCTAACTTTGGCATTTGGGAAAACTGTTGCTGGTGGCTTTGTAAAAAATACATAAATAAAATAAAAAATTCAGATGCCTTCCACAAGGAGTCCCTGGTATTGAGAGTCCTGGTTACCCTGAGGTGAGCAAACTGTCTGGTCCCTACTGCAGAGATGAGATTTGTCAGTGTCAAAGCATTACAGACCTTGGAACAGATTTCTTGCTTTCTTTTGCTCTTCTCAGAATTGTGTGCATTTATGAATACTTGCATTATTTTTCTTCACAATTTACTCATTTTTGCATCCTATTTTATTTGATCAAGCTGAAGATCAAGTTTCAAATGTTGTATTCTTATAATAATAGAATATTAGTACTGTGAAATACAAGTTATATCTTAAACTGTTGATTTTTAGAAAAATAATACTAGATTAAAATCTTTAAACAGTAATATGAAGTATATTGATATGATTTTTTTTTTTTTTAAATGCCCGCTATGGGCTTCAAATAAAAGACATAAGAAACTTAGTTCTAGCGTTTAGCTGAAACTGAGTAAAACTAATGGATAGTAACTTTGGTTATGATTCGTAAATCTAAACCCATTTTCCTTCTGCATTTTGAATTTTAGCACAGCTTTAAGCTATGCAGTGATTGTAAACACCCCACTATTTGCAAGTTTGGGGATATTTTGTTAGAACACAAAATCGGGGCATGTATACCTTATTTAGGCTAGTTACTTGCACTAGTTAGGCTTTCCTGTGCTGCTAAACATACGAAAACTGACTGAGTGGGCATTGTCCTTTTACTACTTTTTTAGTTGTTGGCTAAAATCAACATTTGTATCCTTCCTTAAAGAAAAACAAAATGTATAAAACACTTTCTGGTTTGTTTTAAGCTGATACTTCTGTGACTGGAAAAACGTGTGTGATGTGGAAGCATTTTGATAATATAATGCTATTTATTTATTGGCTCAGACTTTTTTTTTTGCATTATAATTAGCGTATCACATTTAGTACAGCAGCTGAAAATGTGATGTTATAGTTTAATTGCATTGCATCAGTTTAGTGTGCATTTATGTAAAATTTAGTTTCATAGCAGTTGAGATGAGTGCATATATATATGTTTACACGCACACAACCCCTCATTAACTCTGCGAGTGATATTTTCCATACAATAATGTTCTGCATGGACTTAGCCCATACAGAAGTTACGTTAAAAGTGAGCCTGGGGTGGTTGTGCCAGTCTGACAGCTGTCAAATGACACAGTTGAAAACTATTGGGTTAAGATTGTTTCAGACCTATTTAAATTTAATACCAGACTTTAGACAAATGCTTTCATAACAGGAAAAAAATGGATACATGATGGCTTAAATCTTCTTTCTATAAAATTATATGTTTCTCAGAGGATAGTTGTAATTGAATTATAGAATGCCTTGTGAGTATCCCTGTCGGTGGTTAGAAAAATATAAAGGGAAGCGGAGAGACTCTTTCACAAACCTTCACGTGGAAGAGACACCCTATAATTCAGCTATATGAAGCCCCCAGCAATCATATAATTATCTTATAAATGCAATTTGGGAGGAATGAAAAGCAGCATTTATTTAAAACATTAAGAAAAATTACTTCATTGTATGAAAGGTGCTTTTTATCCATGTTATTCAATGAAGTCTTTCTTTTCGGCCCCATCTAACACGCTTCCCTCCACCGTTGTCACACTGCGGTTGTCTGTTATTATAAACCTCTAATGTGCAGGGAGGAGATCAGCTTTTGGGAGCTGTATTAGAATCCAGGCACCAAAGGGAGGATGGTGCTAAGAGAACTGAGGCATTATTTCTGCCGGAGGCAATGGAGTTGGAGTTTCCTGCTTGTCTTTGTAAGGTTTAGTACAGTTAGCTAAAGAGAAGATTGAGGAGTTCATGCTAACTCTCCTCTTGTGTAGCACACAAGAATTACCAGAGAATTGTTTGTGGATGTTTTGTATTGAAATTCTCTCAAACAATTATTGTCTTGTCTAGAGCTTTATCTCAAATCTTTTTTTTTTCTCTTTTTCAGAGAGGATCAGAAAAATATGAATTAGATAAATTGATCCAATTTTCAAAACAAGAAATGTATTTAGCAACTGGATATCAAGGTGATAGTTAAATCAAGATATCATTAAATAAATAAGTAGACGGTATTTACAGTTTATATGGGGGCAATATTTACTCCTTAGGTTTGCAGATAGCTCAGAATACTTGCTGAGTTCTTGGCGCAATTTGAACATCCCCAAGATACCGTGTGTGTGAACTTTCCCACGAGTGACTGATTTGATGAGCTTTGTGTTGCATTGCACCTGTCTTTTCCAAAACCCGCAGTTGGGGTTTCTTTAATAGGCATATGTATGGAGGTTACAACTACAGCATCCAGGAGCTGTAAATAGTGGGTGAAGTGATGGAGCCACTCTGGAGGATTAGGAAAAATATTTTCCTGTTTTATTGGTGGAAATATAGGAGAGCTTCTCAAAGCTTACATAGGAGGATTGTCCTGGTACTAAGAACAGCAGACCTGAATCTCCTGTCCTTTGCCTGATCATGAAAAACTTCTTCCTGTAGTTGTGCACAATAACAGAATTTTGATGTTATTCTGGAAGAGATCAAGCTATGGATTTCAGGTGAAAGGGGTTGCTGTTTGGTTTTCAGTTTAGCACAACATTAATGGAGCTGTAATTGCAAAAGAGAATCCCATAATGCATACAATATTATGGCCTTACCAGAAGGAGAGTGTAAAGATAAAAATATGGACCTAATTTCCAATCTCGTAGCCTTACAAGCAATACTAAAGCTGTAAGAAAGTAGCTGAGCTACAGTGATCTGATTTAGCAGCCCTAACAGCTAACCTGGACAGAAGGGAAATCATCAGAAAAAGCAGGCAGAAAACTAGTGAGCGCTCAGCAGGAAATGATACCATGACAGCTGCAGGAGCTCTGACACCTCTGTGGTTCTCCTAATGGAAAGCTTTTGAGATTTCTGCAACAGATTTGAATGCATGTTAGCCTGAATGCAGTATTGTCCTCGCCATATACAGGCTTCAGTATTACATGCTATGTATAACAAAAGGGCTGCAATCTTTTAAAATTTTGTTTTTTGAGAAAGGAAGAGGGAAAGATTTCCAAGAGAGCTAAATAGCACGTGACTTTCCGTAACCTATTGACTTCCATGGTCTGCCCCTGATTTCTCTGAAAAATTATGGTTGAAGGCTATTAGTGGCTCAATTCTATATTGATTTTGAGATCAGTTTTCTGATTAGGCTTATTTTTTGGACAGTGATTGGTGACATTATAGGGAGAAACCTAAAGTGCATGCTAGTTATATACCATCATGCTAATTTTTGATCGCTGGTGCAAACAAGATAATATGGCAGCTAAGGAAGCATGGCAGTCCCTCATGTGCTTGTTCTGATAGAAATCTGTGTGGAGTAGAGTTGGAAACGTATGGAGTAGACAAAAGGAGCACTTCAGACTGACATGTGCATAGACATTGCTACTATGTAAGCACATACGTGTATATGCATTTGGTATGGGCAACGAAAAGGTAAAATGTGTCAGAAAAACACAAGTCCCCTGATGGAGTCACCTCCTGAAGGCCAGTGCTGGGGCCGTGATGTGGTGTGCATGAGCTTATGCAGCTGTCAACATTTTGGAGCTTTGCTTTACACCCAAATGTGAGTGGCTAATGCCACAAAGGGAGAATGAAAGAGGAGTGTAAGGGCTAGAGCCTACTTAACCATCATGGCTGATCTGTGCTCCGTGGTTAAGATATTGGAGGCTGCTGGATAGCAGAGGTCTGAGCTGATGCCCGTAAGTGAGGGATGAGCAATACAGAAAGGCCAGGGGTGAAACTGGAGCGAAGGGCTGAGCAGAGGCCCTGCATACAAAGGAGAGCAAAGCAGCTAAATAGAAACTATCCCACACTAATTATTGTTAGTTCAGTCAGAATTTGAGTTCTGGCAGTGACGCTATACAGAAAGAACTGAAAATCCCAGAGCAAAATGCACTTCTGGATGAAGCAACGTGAAATACATGATCCTTTAAAGAGATTTTTTTTTTGTGAATAATTTTTTTTTTACAATAACATCTCTGAAGTTTTCATGTCTTGATATATAGTGTTATTTCCAGAATCTTTCAGATGAGAAAAAGTAGATTTGTTTTTTTGTTTTGTTCACTTTTTGCCACCTGAATCCTCTGTAGGACACAGAATGATGTATGACTGAGGAGTTTTAGAGAACTTCTTGACATTATTTTGAAATAATGATAAATGCTTTTAGACTGAAACCATTTTTTTTTTCTTGACAGGGTCTTCAGAATACACTAAAAATGTTCAGGTTTTTCTGTTTTAGGTTTCCCTCTTCTCAAATACTGGGTGTTCTGTTATCTGTCCATAAAAATGTTGATAGGTAGACCTAGATACCACCTAGCAGGCAGTCTACTCAGACTCCCTATACTGCTTACAAAGTAGAATTTTCCTTGGCATTTTAGCAAGGTTTGAAAGCCCATAGCATCGAGATGTTACCTTTTATGTATGTTTTATACAACACCCCCTCTGTTACTCAAATATGGAGCATGGGTATTGCATTCTACTCCCAGAATTGCATCTAGGCCATTGATTTCTGTCTGGCTTGCCTCTTAAATACATTATTTATGTGTACTTTAATCTCATACATCTCTAAATACTGCAGATGCATGTGCTGTGCACCTGTACCTGGCATATGTCTTTGCTTACTTGTGTAGTATAAGAGGGGCAAGATTTCAATTTCTTGTTACTCTTCTTTGCAAAAGAGTTCTTGGATTGAGAGGATAAGCAAGGTTTGATGTGGAGCTAAATATAGCTCCTAAAGTTTGTTGTTGATCCTTATTTTGAGCTTTTGATAGTTGGGTATCGTCGTTTCTCGTCTTCATTTTTTAACTTCAGAAAATTCTTTTTGCTGATTTTTCAAATGTATAGCTTTTGTTGTTCAAACTTTCTAACTATGCGGCTTCAGAAGAGGAGCTGTTTTTCACCTATATCTTATTGTAGAGTCTTCGGTCTAGAATATATCTCATAACTTAAAGAAAATCAGTAATAAATATAAAGCAATGTAATACAGTATTTTCTGCTGCAGGCTATTATGTTTGGTAAGCTTCCTTGCCAGTCCAGTTTCAGTCAGACTCTACAACAAGCACCAAAGTGTATTCTTATTTGAACCCTAGAGCCGAGCTTTTCCTACTTGCCCAAGTGTTTGGTAAATCCATGTTTCAGAGAAGTTGCATGCTGTGGCATATTAAAACATTTTCTAATTAATAATAATAATAATAATAACAAAATCTGAACTTTTTTTGTAGTTGCAGCTTGCAGTTATTCAAGGATTTATTTTTAAGCATTTTTGATCTGTGATTCCTGTAAATAATTTCTATAAAAATAAAAATAATGCTGCATTACTGTTTTAGAGATATTTGTATCAATATCTCAAGTCAAACAAGTCCTGTGCTCATGGTAAACAGTTTTCTTTAGTCAATGTACACACTAGTCTCTTGGAGCTGAAATGGGATCAGCATTTTACGAGAATCTGTGAAAATATCATCTGCAGGTTTCTAAGTGAGTGTTTCTGTGAACCCTTATTGGTCACCTGAGTGAATTTTGTTTCTGCAGCTCTTTAATTTTTTGCATCCTTCTTGCTTCCCTCCAAATGACTGAAACTATTTGGCCAGATATCTCCGTGGCTTCTATATCTTTATATATCTAAATGATGCATTACTCTTTCTCATTTCTTGGCACTTGTTGGTAGAGAAGCCATGGCTCCTCTCACTGGAAATGCCAGCAGTTAGGAAAGCCAGCTTTCATATTTGTACATACAGTATTTCAAGTTATTATTTACGCAGTTAGGTTTATTTGTATGTGAAGACTTGTTGGTGCTCTTGAGCTAATAAAATAGACTTTGACAAGAAAGACAACACCACTGGATTTTATGCAGCAGTGACTCACTGACATAGGAATTTTAAGGCAAACTCCTTTTTTCTGAGTAGTCTGTCAGTAAATGCACATATACTGCAATGCTCTTATGTGGATAGGAAAGCTAGTGAAAATTTGAAGTTTCATTTCAGATATATCTGGTCGAGAAGAAAAACTTTGCATACATTTTCTGTGTATATATGCACACAGAAAGAAATAAATTCTTTTTTTTTTTTTTTTCCTGTTTTCGTGCGTGTCTGTACTTCCTGAGGTATTGAACATTTGGGAACGAAATAGTTTAGAGATGCTCTTGTTTCGGTTGCGCTGGAACACTCGCGCTTGTTCTCTTTAACCCCAGAGAACCTGTCCTCAGCACGAGGTGCCTGAGATGCACGCTGCCTGCTTTTGAACGTGCACATTTGGGCCGAACGCAGGTGAGGACCAATCTGCTGGAAAGAGCGTTTCGGAGAAGAAATTGTAAGCCTAATGACTTAAGTGTACAAACAAAACTTTTTGAGTTATAGATTGGCAAACCGTGGTGAGTTCAGACACGTGCAAAGAACTCGAGCAGGGCAAAGAGCCTATTGAAACTGCTGTTGTGAGGAAAGTTCTGCGGCAGCGATTCGCGCTGAGGCGCGGGCTGTGGCGAGGCGTCGGGCCTGGCGCCGCGAGGCAGGCCTGGCCCAAAGGGAAGGGCTCAGAGCTTCCCTCGTGGAAAGGAGAAAAGATGGATATGAACCTTAACGAGGGTTTACATCTGTAATAGCTGAGAGCAGCTCCGTGGGAAGAATGAACGGCAGAACAGGCAGTGCTTGTCGCTGGTGTGGAGGGCTCGTCGTGAGGTGCTTTGCCGCCGGCGCGCGGCACCATGAGCGCCCGGCTGGCTCAGAGCCACATGTCAAGGTTATGGCTGAACAGAAAAGTGAACCTGCTTGTTGTGGTCAATGCTGCCCAGTCCAACAGATCCAAAAGCCTCACTTGTTAGCAGCAGTTAAGACACCCGCATGGGTTCAAAACCTGAAGGATATTTATTTTAATCATCGTTTTCACTGCCTGTTTCTGAATCTGTCTCCCTTTTGCTATAACACAATGTAAGGATAGTATTGCAGGAGAGGGCTTAGCGTGGACTCAGTGCCACATGTCACTCAGAATATTTAATCATTTACTTTGTGCTTTCACTTTTTCATGCACCCTAGTATTTTTGTGTAATTTTTTCATTGTCAGGGTATGAGAGCAGCAACGTTCATTAAGTTGTCTGTGGTAACAGTAAGGTCTTTCTCCTGAGTAAATGCATTTTATTTAGAGCCCAGTTGTATAAATGCATTGCCTGGCATTTGTCAACAATAAAATTAATCTGAATCTACTAATAGCTTCCCTCTCCTCCAAATTTAATATGCAACTCATCCATAAAAGTATTTCTGTTGCCAGAAACATCTGCTCTTGTAAGCATAAACCAGAAAATATATCCATATGTTGCTTTTATCTGAATAACAAAGTTTTCTTGTGTTTTTTTCTTTTTTATTTTTTTCCCTGAAATACATGGTGGTAATTAATAAATAGAAAAATATCAAAAAAGAAAATATAAAGTGAAGATGTGTTCTGATCTCAGCAACAAAGATGTAAATTTGAATGGCTGTTGTGTGTCCATTGAAAACAGAGTGGATCCATTTTGGGGCTCATGTTTAGCATCCACAGTAACTCCATTGAAATAGACTGTATCAACATAGAAAGTGAAGATGAGAGTGCTAGCATGTCCGCAAATTTTTGATATGGGTGGAAGCTAATTTTGTGAATGAAATGGATCCAATTTGGATATTAAAAACAAAAAATGCTATCTTAGTGTCTGATGTAGCCTTCATACATTAAAGATCTGAAAAAGCTTAACGTAAGACAAACAAATTCCTTCCTGTGAAATACACAATTTGGTATTTTAAGTACAAGTAAAAAACTATTTTTTTGGTTTTTCTTTCTTTTGGCAAAACAAGCTGATTCGACAGCTAGAGATATGAGACAAATTCAATTGTGGTTGCTTAATTAGCAATTCCTTAAAATACCAAAATATCCTGAAGTATTCTGTAATGTTATACTCCAAGTTAGCAAAAAATGCAATGTCTGCCTTTTGCTCTCCTTGTAATATAAAGAACAATTTATGTATGCATACATGTGTAGGCCAGGGTCATGAGCTTAGAGAAGTATCTTCTTCATCATACTTGGGAAGTTGAGAGGTAAAATTAAATTATATGATGCCTGATTCAGTAGGTGCTGACATTTCTGGTAGTTGTGCTCTTCCTGAAAGGTTTCCCACCCTGTCTGAAATCAGACTGGCTTTAGGTGATTTATACCAAATACAGTATTTTGCTAAGTGAAGAGAAAAAGGGAACTAGAAGCATCACTTCTCAGTAGCTCACTCTGAGAACAAGAGATCATGAGGAATGCAGAAGCTGTGAACTGTACTGGCCAAGCACTGATGCCTGTGGCTGACATTTGCTATCAGTTGTAGGACTGATGTTTGCATATTTTTCAGTGTTTCATCTTGGAATGAATCTGGGTTCAGATTCAATCTCTAGTTCTGATTGCAGCTAAACATTGCAAAATTCTGGTCTGGGGGATGTCTGTGTGCTTATATGAGATAAATACAACTTTGGCTTCAGTGCCATTTGTGTGTTGCTTCTGCATGAGTTCATCTTGTCCTGAATACAAATGGAGAGACTGTATCTCTGGCAGTCCTCTAAGGAGAGGTTTGCATTGCTGAGATTGCTTTTTTGTGTCCTTACTTTCTGTATGTGCCTTCGAAAAGGACTTAAATGACTTCAGTGCAGCTCTTTGGACCCTTGCCATCTCTCAGATCCACAAAGCTAAACGCTGTAGGGAGGACTAGGAGTATGAGAACAGATGCCTGTTTACCATTCGTCACTGGAGAGAGATTTGTGCATCAGTGTTGCTGAGGCTCATTTCTTGCTTCATGACTTTAGCAGAATCTTGACTTTGCTTGTGTCTGGGAGAGCAGCTGGTCATCACGCTCTGGCTGGCACTTTTGCTTTCTGAATAGTAGGTTGCTGTCCGATAGAAGTTAGAAACCTCCAGGTTTCTAAACCTCCTTGATATTGTTTTCGGTATTGATGGACTGAGGTGTGCCCAAAGAACACGGGAAAAGGTCTGCCTGTCCTCCCATCCTGTTTGAGGCAGCGATTATTTGTCACAAGAGATGAACTGATCGTGATTCTTCCATCATCTAGAAAACACATTGATTGGGTTCAGAAGATTTTGTGTTTTTTTTTTGAATGTGGAGAGGATCCGGCTTTTGAGAAACTGTTTCACAGCTTTTGTAACAAGCACAGCTCAGCTGCAGTTCTCCCCTGTACAGGGAAGGGGTTGAGCTGGGAGGGAATTCAGGTGCTCCAGTTCTGCCATCGTCTCCAGAAGCTGTGATGGTGAAGACTCAGGTCAGCCCTTCACTGTGAAGTAAAACTCGAGTGTCTTTCCCTTCTGCACTTTCTTCCAGCTATCAGTCAAAATAACTGGACAGGAAAAAAGGGATGAATGTTAAATTTTGCTTTTGCTTGTCTAATCCCAGTTATTAAGTTAGGAGCAAAGCTCTCAGGGCAGGGAGTAGAGGAGGATCCTGAACTTCTGGGGGGTGATTTCATTTTGTGTTCCATCTTGTAGCACATTTGCTGTATGGCAGCAAAGAGCAATCACATTTCCACCCTGGTGGTACCTGTAAGTCAACAGTGCCTCTGGGATCTTTCACTATGAAAGGTGCTATATAAATGCAAGGCAATGATATTATCTTTATTATCAATTAAAGTTTTAGTGCTCTGACAATCTGGCATGCAAGGTGCATCAAATGAAATCTAGCTGTGATTATTTCTAAACACTATATAAAAGCAGATCTTGCTCTATTAATCAAATTGAAAAGGAGCAAGAGGGCAGCTTGGGATATGTCAGGATAAAATCAAATCAGCATATTAGAATCTGCACAGAAATATTGTCATGTTCCATATCTGTGTTGTTTTTTTTTCCAAGAGACTTGTCTCTGTTTGCAAAATCTGAGGTGCCACATCCTTTATCTCTAGTGAATTCCTATAGCAGGATTGGTGATGGCATTTTTGTAGGAAATTTTACTGGAGTTAGGACTTTATTCTGTTGCAAGAGCTTGAGACTTCATTTTGCTAGAGTAAATCTCCCCCACCCTGAGCATGCAGTGTTTTAGGGTGATTATAGTTCACACTTCCGTTCACATCAAGATATTCTAATTGCTGTTTTACTTGTAGAGCTGTTCTGTGTGTGTACCTTTGGTTGTATGCATGTGAGTGTTTCACCTGTATTTTCAGTGCTTTTGCATATTTCACTCAAGCCTGGTCTACATCACAGTCTTACTAGCAGACTTTCTGCAGAATTGCTTTGCCCATCTTCTTCCCACCCTGAAACGTGTGTTAGGAGACCTGCAGAAATAGAGACTTGGCAGACCTTCCGATTAGTTCCTGGATCACTCTGAAAAAAGAGGATCAATTTATTGAGTCTTTTTATTGAGTGTAAATTACTGCCATCTTTTTGCTAGGCTAACTCTCCTGAGCACCTTCAGGTGGATAGCCAATAAAGGGCTGTCTAGTGATATGTTATTTTATGCATTTTCAGGTGAATCAAAGATAAAAAGCAAAGCCTGGCAGTTGGGATATTATGTAGATTTATAGCACACTTAGAAAACTTCAGATTCTTTTGTAAGCTAATGACTGGTTTGCAGTCACCTCATGGATGTGGTTCACCTCTGTGAAGGTTTTGTATATAGGAATATTTATATTTTAACTGTGACACCTCTGAATTACACGTAGTTCTTTGAGAGTGTCTGAATGGGTACTAGCGATGTTTTTCATAACTGGATAATGGATAATTCTCACTCTACAGTCATGAAATAAGATGGGGAAAATATTGTGAAGTGTATGGTGAATTTACTAGTCCTTCACGAATGATAAATCTGGTAGGGTCACTTTAATAGGTTGTTACTCCATATTGTACATAAACTACCACCAATAGCTTTCTGGTAAGGAGTAACTAGATAGGTCGGTCTGCCTGTGCTGTGAGGGTGAGGTACGCAAGAACACAAATATGTCTTGTGGGGAAAATGTAGATATGTCATTTATTTTACAGACGGATTTTTGGCTGGTTATTTTGCCTAAGAGGCAAAAAGTAAAAAAACGGCCATACTAAAACTGAATAAATCTGAATGGATTCTGCAAGGAATAGGAGGAACTTTGCAGTCTGACTGCAAAAAAACCCTATGGTTTCCCTGTGACTATGTATTTTACTGAAGCTTTGTTTTCACAAAGTACTGTGGATTGCAGTCCTAGAGCCATCATTTTTGATTATCTGCAAACATGGAAATAACTTCAGTAAAGACAACAGTCCAATTGCCAGTTAGTCTAAATGCTGCCATCTCAGCATGTGTATCATACAAATCCATGTTTAAAAAACAAGTGAAAAAGGAGAAAAGAGAGTGAAGGAAAGACTTAAATTTGGTGGTATTTTTTAAATGAGTAAACAAAATATTTCTCACCAGATGGAAATGCAGTTGAGCAGGTCATTGATGGTTAGAAATAATGCCTCCCCCCATTTTAAAGCTGACCAACAATATTGCTGCTGTATGTACATATGTATGTTTTGAGTTGTTTAATCTGGAGGAGTTTGCATTATGCTATCAATTTAAACATTTATTCAGTATTTATTCAGTTTGATTGCATTCTCTTAGAACAAAAGCGCTTCTTCCATATGAGAGTTTTGCAGCACTGCAAGGATAGCACTTGAGTCCAAAACTGGGATGTGGGTCTAAATGCATGCGTATTGAGATACACCTGTATTTATGTGCGTGAATTCGTGGGTTTGTCCAATATTCAGATGGTAGTCCTGATGGATTTTAACTATCCTCATAATATTAGAAGTAGTTGAAATTATGGTGTCAGTTTTAATGTTATCTAAGTAGTCTGTACCTCTCTTTCCTTTATATGGCTCTTTTATCATATCTGAACCTTAGCCAGCATGTGACATTGCTGTTAAACTGAAAATTAATGGAGTATCCGAAGATAAGTAGTACAGAAAGCCTCCTTCTCTGGTCAGCTGTAACCATGTCATCTGAAGCACTGTCCAACATAACCTCTTTGATGCCTTTTCTTTTTTTCCACAGAAAGAGCTTTTATCAAAATTTCTACAGCTTTCCTGTTGAACTGACACCCAAATTCATTTCTTATCAGTTGGGAATACACTGCTGGATTTTTCTTTAGTTTAAAAAAAAAAAGTCTCTGCTGAAAAGGGAGATGAATGTAGTTCAGAAAGTAACAAAAGAATATCTGTGTGTGTTGAAATGCTATCTCTTTGTATAATCCTGTCTCTCTGAAGCTTTAGCTTTTCTCTATAGACCAACAGCATATATAGGAATGGTAGGCTTTAAAGTGCTATTCACATCTGGTCTGATAAAATTTCAAAAAAAAAATCATTTGGAAAGAGCGTTAATGAGCGCATTGTGCCGCGTGATGGTGGACTGTTGCGAAGGTGTCGGGGCTCGAGCAGAGCACTCAGTTTGCTAGCTGGGGAACGCGATGTGTAGATGCATGTATTTGCTTCCTAACCTGCCTGGTGTGGTCTGCAGTGTGTCAGGGAGAATTACTAAAATAAAGTGTCACGATGATCCATGTGTTCTATAAAAAGCACATGGACCAGATAGTTTTTACTTGTATGTAGATGAAAAATGGCATCAGGTAACATTTGAAAGAAAAAACAATGAAGCACGATGTGAAAAAGAATGGCCTAGTGTCTGAAAATGTGCATGCAGATAGGCATGTATGCTTCATATGTCACACATAACAGTATTGCCACCTGTTGTTGGAAATTCAGACTTCACACAGATGTTTAGAATATTTTTTTTCCAATATAACTAAGGTCTCCTCCTACTGGTGAGACTGGCAAAGGAACCGAGTGTATTATTAGAGGAAGAGTAGCTCTTAGAGGCTCTGGTAATGACATGGGGCTATAAAGTAATGGGTGCTCTTCAGAAATCAAGAGAGGATAAACATTATCAAGGAAATCTAAAGGTGCTGATGCTTTTACATAACTTAGATGTACGAGGCCATTGTCAGTGGCATCTCTTTGATGAACGAAGGAATGAATGTGTCTGGTCTGCACGTTTCAAGCTTATCTCTGTAATTTTCATAGGGACAAATTGAACAGTGAAATAACCAGTTAAATAAATTGAGACGATATTTATAAATATATGGCTGCTTGAGCTGTACTTCAAAAAATGTGTTCAGAGTCGAGTTGTTCTCTATTAATTGTACTGAAGAGTGATACAGTTTTATTTAGATAATAAACAAATACCCATTGGCATTAAATCTGATACTTGCATTGATAAATGAGTAGTATTGGAGAATAAGAAACTGGTTAATTTATGTTCCTGTTTGAGAGGATTGTTTTGTTCAAAAGAAAAATGTTTTTGTTTTTTGGAAAACAAAGGAAAATTAATCAGAAGTTGTCCAATACATACTCAGAGCATTTCCGTGAAAAATGAATGGGAAAATGTGAGTACTGTCTTACAGTCAGAAAAAAAATGACCAATGCAGTATCGTTTGCATAGCCCTCAAGATACAAATACACATGGGCGGTTACTTGTCATTCTTTTAAGCAACCTACTATCCACATTTATTCTCTATTAGGGCTCTTTCCTGTATTTCTCAGTACCACCTCTTGGACACGCCCTCAGATTCTGGAGGTGTGCAGTGACATGTGTGACCAATCCAACCTGCGATGTCTCAGGTATGAGTGAGCATCTTCCCTTGCAGGGGTCAGTCTGCAAACCCCAAAGCAGGTCTGGCTGTTTCAGGAGGTACGCCACAGCTGGGGATATTTTCCTGACACACTCCCGTTTCTTTGCAGACATTTTGTCAGGGCAAAATTTGGTTTCCCTGGGGAATCCTTAATACTTCCACTGCTCATGCAGAAGCCTACAGCACATGTCCCAGTGCGGTGCGGGCACGGTAAGTCCAACATTTCCAGAGGCCTCAAGCTCACTGCATGAGTGTGGCATAAACACAGGATTTCTGCTTGGAGTTCTGCAGACAGAAAAGCAGCAACCCTTGTCCTGCTGGCCATAAAGATCTCTGCTTGTCAGGGGTCAGTCCTGGGAGAAAAGGCTGGCCTGGAACAGTGCCTGGATAGCAGCATTGTACACCTTTTCTGCTTTCTATAGAATGCTGCTTCTCTGTGACAATTCCTGTCTAAGAAGAGTCCTGGAGAAGCAGTGACCACGATACCCCGTGTCACTGCCTTGCATTTTTTTTCCCGTCACCTTGGGCTCTGTGTTTAAAGATGGATCCTGTCCCCAGGTTAGGCTGTAGGAAACCATCAGCCCCACATGAGTGTTCTCTTAGAACCCTTAACTTTGCGGTGGGAGGACTGTATTGTTTGTAAAAGTACTTTAGAAACAATAACTACCATGTATTTTGCAATATCCAAATACCAAAATGCAAACTCTGAAGCCTTCGAAGATTATCCGTTTATATTCCAAAATTGCATGTTCTCAAGACGTAGTTTATTTCATTGTAAATTGAGCAGGATTATGCATGAATGGCCTGATTAGCTTTTTTCAGTGCCATGAAATTTTAATGCTTTTCTGCAGGGGGCTGAGATAAATCTCAGAGCTGGTAGACAAGAGTTCCTGTCACTCTTTCAGGTGAAGCATAAGCAAAAATTAACCTCTATTATAGAGTATGGTAGCTGAAATGTGGAACGTTAGCACTTGTTCTGAACACGTTGTGTAGCAGTGTGCAGCTGTTCGAGCTATATACAGGCACTGTACCGTCAGTTCGGCTGAGTGTGAACAGAAAGGCACTTGGAGCATGCGAGGGGAAGCAAGAGGATGATCAAGAGAGGCGTAGAAAGCCAAACGAGGAACATGAGGACAGCACTGGGAAGAAGAAAAGCATTTCTAGGTTTTTGGATAAAGAGCTACAGAAAAGAAAGTTATGGGTGAAAGAGATTCCTGCTCAATGCAGGGAAGTGTGATTGTGTGAATTAATTGTAAAATAGATAGTTAGATAGCTTTGGACTACTTAGGTGGCCCCAAAACTTTATTTCTATGGCAAATGTCATGTACTAGAATGGCATCGTATTTGTAATGATTTGTAATTTGCAGCTGCTTAGCTGCAAGCGAAGTTGAATTCTGTGGCAGAGGTTTAATTTCTGCATGAAGTTGAGAACAGTTTGTTGTACAGATAGCAGCATGTCAAAATCAGCAACTCATGAGAACTGTATGGCCTTATCTATTTCTCGTTTGTCAAGAGTTGATAGGAAACGTCTGCAGGGCTTGTTTGATCTGTTAACTGTATGTATTCATCCAAGCTTAACTGACAAGTAGAGTGTACCCGGTCAGATTAGGCTATGGGGATGACCTTTGCTAATAAGGCAATCTCAGTTACATCACATGTGGTGTACGCTAAGCCACTTGTAATGAAATGGTATTTTGGAATGCTTCTGTACTTTTTCATCCCATTATTAATCAGTGTAGATAAAGAAGCAGCAGCATATTTTCTTGAAATTAACGTTACGTTTTATAGAAAGTAACTCCAGGAATAGGTAACACTGGAGAAGTTGGTTTGTTGGCCACTAATGGTGTTTTTACATGCAGTCTTGTCTTACGGTTTGTGGATGTAGCAGTGGGAAGCCTTGCCACTTGTCTGCCCAGAAGTTGCTAAGCTTCTAACACAGCTTGGTCAGGGGGTTGATTTTGCTTATTGGGAGTATCCAGCATTACAATCTACCATTACCCATAAAAATAAGTGGAGAAAATTAGTATTCCGTGGTAATATATGAGAGGTGACATTTCATGTACATACTTTTGTAAAACCAAATTGTATAGTTGTGAATCGTCAGGCCCCTAGCAGACCTGTGCTCAGACCTCAGTGTCGTACCAGCAGTCTCAAAGCCAGAGCACCCTTCTGTGAAGAGGGAGGAAAGGAGCTGCGGTATCTTCGGGATGGGAGGAGAGATGCAGGAGGGAGCATGAGATATTGGAGAAATTCGGGAGGATCACAGGCTGCCCATGGACGAGGAGGAGCGGTTATGTGCCCTTGTTAACGGGCCTGTCTTGGAAACGTGGGTGCTGAAATGTAGTTTTTTTAATTAATTGTTAGTTCAAGTTGCTGTAAGAAGGAAGGACTTTAATATATTCCCAGCAAAATATTTAATTATCTTATTTCGACTGGCACTGAGCTCGAATACCCAAAGAAATATGTTTGTGGAAAGAAAAAGGATTAACATGGCAACAGCTGTAGCCCTTGATAGCTTGCTTAAAGATCTTGGTTAAATCTCTCATTAGATTTCACAAAGATATTTGTTTCCTTTACCGAAATGATAGGTTTAGTGTCTTGCAAGGGAATATTTAATAGAAATGCTTTGTATCGTATTATCCACTTGGGGATTAAGCTTGCTGAGCTGCTGGAAAACACTGTGGTAGTCCAGAGTTCACAACCTTAATCTGATTAGGCCGTTTCTGGAGATTAACTTGGACTTCCTTATTTATTTATTTTAAATCTGGGAGACCTTAACTTCTTAGGAATTTGTGCATCTCTGCTGAGATCAACCTAATCCTGCTGACAGAACTCTGAATTACAAAATCTGAACTGACCGCGGAGTTCACCGCTGAGCGTGGCTCAATCAGAAATAATCTTTGATCGGTCAGGAATCGGGAGGAGTGGGTACTGAGCTGAAAAGCTGACCGTTGCAAGTACTGCTCTGCATTTCGTTACTGATGTTTTTTGGCGTAATACAGGCCTGATGAGAGGGACCGCATGATACAGGCTGCGCAGTACCAGTGTCCCCACGGTAATGGCCCCGGCACTGGGAGGCAGCTGTGCGTGTGCGGCAGTGACGGATTTCTCCGGGTTTTGTCATCGTGACCTATGCTTTTTCGCTATTGGATCATGTTTTCTGAGTGGAATACTTCTCATGGGCAGAGTGCTTCAATATTTACATGAGACTTAAATGTTTCAGATAACTTTTACAAATGTATTTTCACAGTTTATCAATTATATTTGTTATACTAAAATTAGTATCTGTTAGCTAAAATCTGAACTAATACTATTAAAATCAGCCATGGAGATCACTAAATGGATATTATTGTTGCTTTCTTATCCTGTCAATGCAGGCAATACATAAATTTATGATAAAAGATTATTTTTCACTATTATAAACAGCAGTGTCCCAAGCAGATCCATTTTCCTTTTTTTGTGTGTTAAGTTAATGAAACTGTCTGCTGTGTTAAGTTTTAGTTGTTTGTTTTGATGTAAAAAGTTGTTTGAGCATTATTAAACATTTGACTACTTCTCATAACCATTTGACTTGGAAAATGATGATCGGGCTAGATTATTAGCAAGCTGAAATTTGGTAGATAAACACATGGTACTCATTAATTTAAGTCTTTAAGTTTCAGTAAATATGATAATGTTGATTACCTTCCAGATCTCACCCAAGGTATTTATGCTATAAGAAATCAATTTCTCATGTTTTCTTTTTTGTTTAAACTCATCGGGGAGACAAATTTACTCAGTGTTTTGGTCAGCTGATTAATTTGAGATCTCCAGCTTTTGGATGTTATCCAAAAAAAAGTATAAATTCTGAATTCACTTTTTAACATCTTGTGTGCCACACACTTTCACTAGAATATCAACTTCTCTTTTCCTTCCCTTGTCACAGATAGATTAAGGAGGATTCTTAATTCCAAACTCAACTAATGCTGTTTGTTCTCCAAATTACTTTTGGGCTGAAATGCAGCTTAAGATGGTTTAAAGCCAGGCTGTAGAAGTAGTTCAGCCTGCAAACATCTGTGGTTGTAAAATGGACCCGCTCAAACTGCTAACAAGACAGGTTTTGTCAGCGCTTCTCCCAGTGCTTTTGCAATGGTTATCTTAGTCCTCGTATTTGAACAGAAGAAATCCCATTGCTTCACTAAATGCACGCACTTTGAGCTGTTGTGCCACTGTGCGTCAGAGCAGTTCCCGACGGATTCCAGAACGCGTGCACCGCTGCCGCGGGCTGCTCGCAGAGCAAAACACGCGTCTCGCCTCTGAAGTCAGGAAAGCGGGAATGCTGCAGCTCCAGGAGCTTCGCTGTATTTGCTCAGGCTTAATTTTTAAATATTAAGATGATAGTGGTGAGGATGACCTTACCTGTATAGTAATATGTTTGTAATTTTAGTGAGCTCGTTTTTCCAATCACAAATTATAAAACTGTCAAGTAATAAGCCAGTGGATGCAAGGAGGTTACAAATACATAGTTTACAATATAGTCTGGGACGGGAGTTGTCGTGTTTCTCTTTTTTTAAAGCATACATCATATTTAAATGAATCTCCTAACCAAAAAGCAGTATTTTTAAGTATGTCATATGAAATATAATAATTGTCTACTTACCAAAGGTTCAGTGTTTAGCAATAACGTTAACTGAGCTCATTTGTTTCCTTTTTATTATCTTTAAAAAAAAAAAGCGAAAAACTTGAAACACAAGAGGAAAAAAACTACAAAGTTTCTACTTTGTTCTTTCCAGTAGACATTTTTTTGCTGATAAGCATTGCACGTTCTTAACAGTAATTATTGAGCTGAGAATGCTGACATAGCAAGCCAAGGATGAATTCTACGAAATTGTTTTAAAAAATTAGACTTTATACCCGGGTTTATTTCAGGTGAGAAAAAAATCCCAACGCGTTTCACTTACAGACAGGACTTTGAGTTAGAGCTAGGCAGAATTAGGCTGTTGCTGTGCTAAAAGGGTAGCCAGTAAAGAAGCATGATTTAAAATTTCATGACTCATGTCCAGAGACTTGAACTCTAAGTAAATAGACTCTCTATAGGTTTTCAGCTTCTGATAATAGTTGCCAGGAACTTTTGGAAATCAGACGGGGCATCTAACTTGTATGAACACCGATAGAGATTAGTGAGCCTTTTTGCAGTTTTAGTGCCCAAACACTGTTACAGACCTGGCCGATGTTACATGCGAAAATGAGATTCGAACTCATAGTTTACTTACGTACTTCTGAAAACTCTATTGAGTAACTCATTGGCAGTAGGGTGTTTGCTTTATTGGAATGGAGGAAAAGCTCAGCTTTGCTAAAATTGGGGCAACACGCGAGTTTCATTTCTGGCGGTTTCCTAGAGATGCTGGCCCTATCTCCGTTCCTGTAAAATTGGACTGTTGGTCCAGGGTAGCCACAGGAATATTCCTGGGGTTACAATATTTTGGACACATATAACTTCCTAAACACTGTATTTAAGCAAGAAATTTAGGTAGAATTGTCACCTTAAGGAGCAAACAACCTTTGTGCTTTACAAGATTTTGCAAGACTCCTGGCACTTGATTTGACTTTAAAAAGAAAAAAAAAGAAAAAAAAAAAAGAGCTAGATGGAAATGGTGCTTCATTCCCAGCAGTTCTAGATATTAAACAAGGTTTCCTGCCTCCAGCTATTCAGCCATCCAGTAATAAGTTGACTATTTCCTTCTTTGTGTTAATATGATGCTTGCTGTATCATGTGCATTTAGGGAGCGCTCCAGTCCCTAAATATGTAGAGGGGCTGAAGCCCCTGGGTGATACCTGCTGCCCCTTCAGAGTGCTCCAGCTGGGATGTCCACCCGGGCTGGACAGAAGAGCACCGTAGAGCAGCGCAGAATCAGAGCCGCTTCATCTCTGTCCTTGTTTATTTCTGGTGACATCTTCGCCACGTGTAGTTCAAAGTCATCTGGTGTTGAGAGCTGTGTGTAGCAGTGAGAATAAAGGTTTCTTTTGTATGTATCTTAACTGTGATTAGGTCTCCTGTCCTGATCAAAGCTTAGCTGGCAGTCTATTAATAATGGGGTTGGGAATTGGTGGAGCTGAAATGAGAAATAGACCCTTTAATGATTACTTTAGTAGCAAATTTCATGCTAATGTTTATTGTTGAGCCTGCAGGTTTGTGTTCCATGTAATTCTATGAGGCTGAGATATAAAAATATAAGTAGATTCTATGCGTGAGAGGAATCTCTGCATTTTTTTTTCTAGAAAGTAAAACTTTGCATAGATTAAAACAATTCTATTGCACTATTTTTGAAGCCAAAAAATGTATCTATGTTTGTAAAAACCATAAACAAAACCCACCGCTTGAGAGCCAGCTGTTTACTAAGTGAATGCAGTGACAGAACTCGCGCTCTAGGAGTGTATTCAGAGTTGTGCTGTTAGGACAAGGATTGCATTCTGCATCTACAGTAGTACGGGGTTTTGGTTTGGTTTAAGGGGGTTAGGGTTTTGTTTTGCGGTTTGGCGTCTGCAGTCCCATTTTACCTCTGTGTTAATGGTGCCCGCAGTGTTAACATAGCAAACAACGTGCTGGTAAAATGGTAGCGTTTAGGAAGGCGTCCTTCAGCTACACAACTTTCCTGCTTAGGCAGAGGCGAGATTAATCTGAGTCATCTTTAATAACAGTTGACAGAAAACTTCTTGTCACTCGCCAAATTGCCGAACCTTCGAGCTCCTGCTCACCTGGAAGCATTAACATGAATATTTACAACACGTGAGGCTGGGCGTTCTCTGCAGATCAGCTGATGCTGAGCATTTCCCAGGGGAGCTTATTTCTGTGGCTACTTGTGAGATGAGCTCTGCGTATACGTAGTAATTTCTGTGGTGTTCTTTTGTCTCTGAACTTTCTTAATTTTCTAGCAGCACACTCTGGTACAGCTGTACGGTGCAATTTCCTTCAGCAATGGTATTTGTCATTCAGCATCATGTTCACAGATCCTTCGCTGCTGACTTGCTCTCTTGTGCAGATCAGCAGTGGCTTACTTCATTAATGTCACAGCTACTTTCTTCTGCTTCCCCAAGCATCTCATGCATGTAAACCAAAGCACAGCTGAGATACCTGTGCAGTGGGGAACGTCTCTTTCCTTTCGCTACCGAGCTCCCCATAAAGCAAGGCAGATCAGAGGTGCAGTTTGCGGAGTGGAGGAGGAACATGGGGACTGTCTCAGAGCGTCGTTGTCCTGCACAAGGCCACCCCGAGACGTGGAGTGAGTGAGCGTACGTGGGATATTTCTTCCTGACCTTTTATGTGGTTGTGCGGCAGGCAAAGCGCAGCAGCCAGTAACCAGATCCTGCCGGCAGAGGCTCCTTGAACATTTTCAGGTATTTACAAATGTTACAAACCAGGGAATGAAGGGTGGGATGAGAGTTAACATCCCTCCTGAAATGAAAGGTTTTTTCTGGAAAATGTGAGATCACTGGCAGTTGTGAAAGGCAGGTGTCCATCTCCTAACCTCAGTACGAAGGCACTTGATACAGGAGAATACAAAAAAGGATGTTCACTGAACTGAATATAATACAATTCAGCCATAGGTTAAAGAAAGGTCATTTTCTTGCCTTGTTGGCTGGAAAGAGACAGCAGAGCCCTAACATATAATTGTGTTCTGTGACAATAAAAGGAGCCTCTTGGTGCTTTGGGAAAGGGAAGTGACATTTTACTTGCTCATGAAAGAAACAGAGCTTCACATTAAACATCTATTACAGTCCTCCTACTTTTTCCCAATGTAAATAAAATTAACATGAGCTGAATTGTTATCTGCACAACGTCCCCAAGGAAAAATGATTCACTGAGACAACAGCAGATCCTGATGTTAAGGCAGGGATAATGGTTCTGATTTTTTTAAAAAGCAGATAGTATGTATGTGTGTGTGTATATATATATATATATATACATACATAAAAGATAAAAGCCATGTATTTCAGTTTCTTCCTTCTCTTTCTCCTTCCTCTGATTTTTCAGCTGAAGAAAGCAAGCTGAGCTAAATGGAGACGATGTGCAAGGACTAAGGAGAATGCATTCTTGCTAGTGCTGTGGCAGGGTGATCACTGGAGATACTGATGTATTAGGTATATGTAGCTGAGAGCTTAGAGAACTTATTCCAACAAGTGAAGAGTGGCACAGATTCATTCCTCCTAGCTGGTGGACCCAAGGTAGGGTTGTAGTCATCCTGCTCTCCCTCGGTGGTTACTGGGGATGCAGAGGCTATCGACTGCTTTCTGGAGGTCCATCTTCCTCCTGCACGCAGGCAGGAGAGCGGGACCACTTAGCTTCTTACACACTTCTGTTTAGTTTCTTGTTTAGTAGGAAGAAACAGTTGCAGCAAACTCCATCTACTTTTGCCTTAAGGTTAGTTACTGCAGAATTCCAAACAATTTGTTGCCCTCAGTCCCTCTTACAGTATCCTTGAAAAGCCTGCTGTTGATAGTGGTGCCTAAATTCGGAGAAAGGGCAACGTCTGTATCAGCAGCACCTACACTGAAAAAAGATGTGGGCAAACAGAATCGGTCAGTAACTCCTCACTGAAATGTTCTTCATCCTGTCTAGAAGTGTTAAGAGGTCCTGCTGAGAAGGTGCTTTAGGTAATGACAGTTTAGTAAATACAACAGCCACCTGGTCTGGAGAAGTATTTCTGAGTGGAAATGAGTAGTTTCTAGTGCGGCTAGGGAATTTTTTTAAACTTGCTTGTGCCTTAGAGCAGTTGCTAAAGTTTTTTTTTCATAGATAGTTGAACAAATTTATGTTCCATGTTGAACTTCTGTCTGAATTTGCATGGTATTTTTATCTACCTAAAATGTTTTCCCTAGTGTGGAACTGTACATTATTATGGAAATAAATGACCAAGTCATTCATAAAGCCATAATAAACATGGCTGCATCCCCATGTCCATCTTCTCTCTTCCATCGCGGAGGTAAACTTGAACACAAAAAGAAAATAATTAGTTTAGCTAAATTAGCTCTACCGCCAGGAAAGAAAAAATTATTTCAACATTTCAGAAACTGATTTTAAAAACAGGTGAGAAGATTTCAGTTGCAATTTGCAGGGTTAGTTGTTTAAATGTAAAATCATTGTCTACCTGTTAATGAATTTTTCCTGAAGAGATGCTACATTTTATGGAAAAAAAAAGTGCTTACAAAGACATAGGTAAGAGGCTACCTGTAGTGAGAAAGCAAAAAATGACCATGATGCTAAAAGGCAGAATATGTCAAAATCTGAATAATGTTCAAACAACAGAGGAAATTATTTCCCATTCTTAAATCCAAATAAAAGAATGTCATGGCATAAAAGGACTTAATTCCACAAGAACACTGGAGGCATAATTGTATGGTTCTAGTCTGTGACATTTCTTGTGTAGGTGAACCTTTAGACACAAAGCTGAGGAATGTTCCTACTCTCCAGTGCCAGCAGAACCTTTGCTGCCCTTTGTGAAGTGCTGAAGAAAATGGTATAATCAATTTGCAAAAAGCGTGAGGTTGTAGATGGAGAACTTATCTTAAATTTGTCTCTGCCAAGAAGGTTCCAACACCTACGAGTGGTAAAAATGGATAGATGCATAATATATTTCCAGTTTGCACTACAGAAGACTCTTGGTACTTGCAGGAGAAATTTCTAGCAAACATCCATTACAAAAGATTCTCTATTGAAATGAGAACAAAGGTTCCACTAGAAAGATCTCTGAGGATTCAAATGTACCTTTTCATAGGTGACATGCTGATACAAGCCAGTTCTCGAGGGGTTGCATCAAGGCATAAATCAGCAGTAATTTCAACCCTGCAAGATCATAGCGTTATCATGAACAGAAGGAAAATCGATCTGACACCAGCTCAAATAATAGCACTTCTGGGAGTCACACTATATAGTACAAGTCCATTGGGAGGGTCTGCTTGTCAGAACAGTGGCACTTGAAGACACCGAATACTTTAGCAGACATCAAAGCAAGAAGAAAAGGAACAGTAAGATGAGTTCTCAGGCATGATGGTGTCAGGCACGCAAATAGCAACCTGAGTGATACTTCAAATGAAGGTGATGCAGATGTTAGTCGTGTGGTCAGGCGGTATTCAGGTGTTCTTGCAAAAAAACATACTTCAAATGCCTGAAAAGCTTTTTAAGTTTTAACCTAGGTCCTGTCAGAACTGCATAATAATTCCTGGCATTTCTTCCCAGAGTTAGAAGAGCAAAAGTTAAGAAAACCAAGCATTTGGGAAAAGAGTGAAAAGTTTCTGTGTGTAGTGAATAATGGTGGCTTCATAAGTAAAAGTTCTTCTTATGCAGCTGCTGTGATAACTCGTATACTTGTATACAAGTGTATTTGTATACTTGCTAGACCTTAAAGTGTAGATCATATGCCTAATCAAAGTGCTCTGCCATTTTAGGCCATAGTGGACCTGACACTGAATCAGTGCTGCTTCTAGAAATCCTTGAAGTCGTAAAGTAGCAAAAATAAATGATGAAGCAGTTCCTTCCCCCAAAACATCATCGATCTAAATATGAACAAGCCACAACAAAGCTGAGGAGTAGGCAAGACTAGAGAGATTCTGATAATATTTAAGATGCCGTGTCCCATTGGAAATACTCAGTTGGGAGGCTTCAGCATTTTGTTCCAGAGATTTTTGTTTGGTAGGGTTTTTTCGTTTTGCAAGTGGAAAAGAAAATTGCTGAGGCCCCCTGAGATGTTCCCTGACATCTTGTGGGATCTTTCTTAGAGGGGAGAAAGAAAACATAAGAACAGTGCCAGAAAGAAATAACCTCTACCAGTAAAATTCCCTTTTTGTGCCTTTGTTCACTGTGATGTCAACTGATCAAAGCTTTTGTTTCATCAAGTATGATGATACTTAAACATGTTCTTGTGCTTTGATATGTCCATAAGTACTCTGGTGAATAAGTCTAGTTTGTTCAATAAAGAATTCTTCCTTTATTTTAATTTAAAACAAGAAAAATGGATTGGGAGACAAAATTCTCAGCTGAGTGTTTCAAACGCCATTGCCAAGGCATCTAGTATCAGTGACAAACAATCTAATACTTTAATTGTTTTCTTAGATGGTCCATGGTATTGATGTGTTGTAAATTATTCTCATGCGCTGACCTTATTATACTACAAAATTTAAATTGGTATCTCAAGAAATTAATAATATCTGAATGGAACATGTTATTTTCAATTTTTGTAATCTCTCAGCTACTAAATTGGGTTTTAAAAATTACATTGTTGCTAATTAGGGCTTACTGGGTCTTCTCTAATTAAGCACACAGTTGGAAAAGAGACATAGCAATAATTATCTCAATTTGATGGCCATACAATTTGCATTATCAACAAATAGCCAAAACACAATTCAGTTTTCTTGTCGCATGTAGATGAATACAGTACTTCCTCTATGGCAGTGTATTTTAAAACAGCGTGTCTCACAAAAGATAATACTTGCTTACTGAATGAAGATCTCATTTTTCCTATGGCATATACATAAGTACATGTACACCTCAGTTTATTATGTTCTATTGTTAGAGAAATGATAGCACTTGTATAGTGTGTGTATATATGTACATATATATACATTTAGTGCATATATATATTAAAAATATGATTTTTTTTACCTCTAGTTCAGAAGAGGTCCAACATGAAACTATATTTTCATAGAGGAACTCAGTTATTAAGAGGAGTCTCCTAATTTTTTGTTTTTAAGATGCAAATTTTGCTCGACTCCAAAACAGTAATCACTACAGTGGAGAGCAATCTGAGCTTCCCTTGAAAAGAATTTTAACACTTCATCTAGATGCATTTAGTACAAACAAGTGTCTAGTATATATTGGAAACATCCTGTGCAATGGCAGGAAGCTTACCTGTCGCAAACGTACTTGGATGTGAAGGGGAATGACCTTTTCTTCAATTCTATTCTCATTTTAAAATGTCTTTTGCTAAGAAAATACAGCCTTGACCATACAGAGAATTTTTACTCACTGGAGTGAAAAATGACTTTTGCAGAATCCATATAGGAATATTGATGCCATAAGCTCAGCCTAGATTCTTATACAGGCTAAACTTCCTTTATCTCTTTCCCTGTATCATCCCTGCTTTACAGTTAGGAAGTTGCAAAGGCATTAGGTGATGTTCCTGGGTGTTCTGTACGAGATCAGTAGACATCAAGCACTCAGTTTTACTCAAGCCTTTCTTCGCATTCTGCAGCGTTCCCAGATGAAGCTTTGAGATGCTGGGATGCTTTAAAATACTTTTCATGGTGATTTCATTGTCTGATATTAAAAGTTCTCACCAGGAGTTATGAGAATTCAGAGAATATTCTGAACCTGTCCGGGATGTATTGCCCTGAGTCGTGGATGTGCTTCATCCCTCAGCAGCAGAGCCTGATCTTTTGTGCTTGAACCCCCGTTTACCTATGCTCACTACCATCAAGTGACTGGTTTCTGCAAGAAAGCATTAGGGAGTTGGGTGATTTTGCAGTCAGTGGCGATTCTCCAAGTAAAGCGAGGAGCATGTGTTGGCCAAGAGTTGGGTATCGCACTTGAGTAGCTGACATAACGTATGTTTTCCAGTTCACTGTCAGTCTTGCCATATGTCACGTCCTGCAGCAACCTGACTTACCTTCCTTACGATTTTATTCTCTAGTGGTTTCTCTGCAAAATTTTTGATAAAATGAAGAACACTCTGAATTACCTTGTTAACTAGAATTAAATTAGACTTTGACTAATTTTAAATGAAGACCACTAAATGTGGAGATGAACCTTATCCCTCTTGTGTCTATCACGACATATAAATGCATGGAGAAGTGTAACCCACCCATACATTAAAACTGCATGCCCTCTAAGGAGTGTGTTTAACCTGTGGTATGTCCCTGAAAGCTGCATTTTGCATTTACATGTCTCATGTAGTATCTAGTCCACTTTAAGGCAGGAATTATGCATTGTCTCAATTTTTTGGAATCTTATACACAGAGAAATACCGGCCACATCATACTCAGTGATTAACATGTCATTATGTTGTTTCCAAACATCTTTTGATGTGCTTCTAGTTTATAATCCACCAAGAATGTTCATGTAAATTTCGGTTGCTTCTTGTTTTGTTTTGCTTGTTTGTTTTCTAAATTCTTTGGAGTCTTTCTTCAGTTGTTTAGGGATTGCTTCAATTACTCTTTCTTGCTTATGGTATGACCTTTTTCCTTCCAATGGAAAGTGTTATCTGCTTCCATCCTGCAAACTTAAACAGACTTCCCATATATCTTCATATTGCTATCTAATTGCATTTGTTCCTACTCTACTGCTGCTCAGCTGTTTTAGCTGGTATCCTTCTCAATGTGTGTAACTGTTCTGTAAAATGTAGGACTTAAAAGATGAAAGGACTTCCTTTGTTTATAATGCCTAAACAAATATTGGAGGGATATAGTTCTGGCGGTCTGCACAAGGTCAGAAGATTGTTTTGTTTTGTTTGTTTGCTTGTTTTCTCTTCTTGGTATTGCATTTCTCAAAGATCTAAATCAAGAGTGTTTGCTTTTGTTTTGCCTTTTGCATTTTCCAGCTTTGTATATCAGAATAGTCTGGCAGAATAACGGTACTGTTGTTTTTGCCTTCAGCTATCCAGCGATGCAATTCCTGCCTGGTCGTTCATTTTCAGAAGTTGGCGGTCTGAAGATGCAATAAGCAAATGCTCACTTGCAGATAAGGGTATATGTTGAATGGAAAGAAAAGTGAGAGGGAATTGAGCAAATGTGCAGGTGGGGTTTGTAGCTGATACAACTGCCTTCTGAGCGTGAGAAGTGGAATTACAGGAGGCTGCCTTCTGAATTTAGGTTGCAAACGATGACTGTTTCCTGGTTATATTTTAGCATCATAACAGTAATTACATTTTAATTCTGTGTAGTTTGGAGTATCTGAATGTTGGACATAACTCTCAGTTGAGGCCCAAATGGTTACAGCGCTTCATGTTCTTCTCTGACACGCTTACAGAAGACCCTCTTCAGCTCCATGATACTCATCATCCGTATCCTGAGCTCTCTAAATAAGTCTGGATTTATTTACCGCAGTTGCCCTGGTGTTGCTGTGTTTCACAGCAAGTAGGATCCTGATCTAAGCAGAACGTGACAGCAGGCAGATCATCTAAGAGGGGTTTGATGCAAGTGGAACGTGAAAATTGTTTCTAAACACATGTACAACATGCATTCAAAAAGTTGCATAAAACGTGCATGAAAAACATAAATCCAAATATATATCTGTATTAGCTCCAGGACTTAATGTGGTGGTCTCCCATCTAATAGAGCTTTTTGACTTTTTTGGAATTTGCAAAACAGTGTTTCATTGGGAATTTAAATTAGTTGTGTATTCTTCTAGAAATCTAATTGTAAAGGATGTGTGATACCTGTTTTAAAGTACGGTTGAGTATCATCTGCATTTTAGTGCCTAAAGAAATACATTATTTCTATATTTTATATATTAAATATAACATATATATCTTTATAAAAATATATTTTGTTAAATATTTTGTTAAACCTTTCAATGACAGAACACTAATGAAAAGATCAAAAAAGTGCTCTGTGAGGAGCAGAGCTTTAAGTCTCATACAAAGGTCACCTAGAGGAACTGTAAGCTTTTATGAGACTTTATTATTTTGCTGACAAGGTCAACATGATATTGATCAGCTGGGTGTTTTGTTTAGTTACTTAAAGGCCAGTTATTTGAAGAAACCCGTGTAAACATCCAGGCAATATTCTTTAAACTCCTGATTTACTCCAGCATTTTGGGTTGTTGTTTATTGTATTGTCTTTTTCCAAACAAAATATGAAATAAGGCCAAGTATTTGATTGCCAGTGTTTAAATTCAAGTTACCACGACACACCATCATTCATTAAATTTAAGGGAATCTCTTGCTGTGGAAAAGCTTGAAGATGTGGTCTGTATTTTATTGTGTGTTCCCGATTCGTAAAAGCGTTTTGCGTTGAAAGGTTTTATGAAGTATTTTTCCAGTTCTTGCAAATGATTTATCACCTGCTTTCCCGTCGGGCCAGGTAGCTGTGGCTCTGTGGCACATTAATGCCCTAAGCAAAAATAAAAGAAGCACGAGCGCAGTCGTGGTGTGAAAGGAAGCCAAAGCTTCCCGTGACACCAGCGCTGGGGTGGGGTGGGAGGGGAAAGAAATGAGTGTTTTTTTTTTTTCTGTTGTTTTTATTTTACACCAGTGGGCTTTAAAACTCCACTAATGAGCTAAGTTAGTCAGCTTTGTTGTGTTGTGCTTTCCAAAGAGGGCCGCACTGCGTGCATCTGAGGAGCCTCGCGCTTGCTGCCTTCGTGGCAAAATTCCTCTCGTCTTGCGTCTTCTTAGTAGAGGCCCTTAATTCCTCCTTGTTTCTCTAGCATTGTTTCCGTTTGTTCTGTCAGGCAGGATGTGTGGGGAGGCTTTTCCCTGTCAGCAGCCATCTCTACAGAGCCACCAGGCAATCTTTTAAGCCAACACTGTGCCTCTAAGTCACGGCACCTTTGCGTTCTTTTGTCGCAGATGAGAGTATTAAAGCAACGCATAAAATAAGTACTTCTTCGGGAAATGTTGGCAAAGAACAGTAAGTTACTTAGGCAAATAGCTTTTGAAAAGCAAATAGCACTTAGTAGGAACTTGTCTGCAGAAGCATCTAACACCAACTTGATGCAGAGCGATCGCTCCTGAGCACGAAACCGCGTGCTCGCTGCTGAATCCCCGACAAGTTTGCCCGCCGGCTTGTCTCTGGCAGGCAGGCAGCTTGCTTGGCTGGGCTCTTCAGTTCTCCTCTTCTCTCTTGAAGAGTTGGTTATTGACTTGGGTGCTTTGAAGTCCACTTTGTTGTGTAAGAGATTTGATCTTTTTTTTTTTT
>VXAA01002930.1:1473881-1504397 GCA_013399115.1 Anseranas semipalmata
TTATGTATATATATATGCTAGAGCTCTTTATTCAGGAGCTGTATTTTATTCGTTTCTGAAGAGCTATTCCACCTCAGGTTAAACGATCGGATAAAACTCCAAAAAAAACAAAAGCTCCATGAAAGTAAGGTTGTAGAACAAGTGCACTGGTTGCATGTGCAGCTGCAGCACACTTGATTTTAATGGTACTGGATTTGCACATCATTGTAATGATACTCCAAACTGCAAGCTGCATCTTGGAAGGGTTCGTTGAGGATCAGTATGGGCCCCACATCAGTAAGAGTTTAGGCAGGGGATGTGGAGGAAAAAGGGGGTTGTGCTGCAGGGTGGAAGCTTCCTCTTGAAATGTCCACACAATCTGAAAGGCAAATGGCCTCTTTCTGAACCCCTCTGTGCTCTTGTGGAGTCACAGAGGGGTGTATGCTTGTTTTCACCAAGTCTGATGGTTTTCTAAAGTATGAAGACTGTTATTCTGCATTAAATGTCATTTCATTTACAGGAAAATACTTCAAAGCAATGAACTTGCTGGTTTCTAGACTTTGTGTTTTAAAAGACGTTAAGATGTTACTTTCACTTAAGATGAATGTGCACCTCTTTAGAGAAATAGCAACTGTTCTGTCCTAGCTTTCATATAAAATAGGTGTTTTTGTAACATATTCTGTGCATAAGGTACAGTTGGTGTAGTGGGATAGTACTTAGATATGTTTTGGGGGGGGCTTTTTTTTTTCAAGTTACAGTTATTTTAATATCATTTGTAAAAAGTAAGACAGTAAAATAAGACGTACTCAGATTCTTTCCTGGATTGTAGTGATATGAATACAATTTAATTGGTTTATATCGACTAAAAATACAATTGGGCCTTTGGGAGCTAAATATTTCTATGTGATATCTGGAACAGATTATTGTTTGTGTTTTTTCCCCAGGGCTGTTTCCTTAAGGAGTTCCAGTTGCTTGTTTTCATGACTTTGAGCCTATTTAATCAGAGATGGAGCAGATGGACTGCAAACCCTACCAGCCACTGTCAAAAGTTAAACATGAAGTGGATCTAACTTACACGAGTTCTTCAGATGAGAGTGAAGATGGCAGAAAGCAAAGGCAATCTTATGACTCAAGAGAAACTCTGAATGAATATAACCAAGAGCTAAGACTTAATTATAACAGTCAGAGCAGAAAAAGAAAAACTATTGACCAATCCACGCAAGGTAAATTGTTCATTTTATCTACTAATTATGATAATTGCTTTTTGACTAACTGCTATGAAACAATATCATGATGTCAGCAGGCAAGCAGCTATTTTATTTGCAAAGGCATGTAGCACTAACCCCCTTCTAACTGATTTTTTTTCTACCATATCATAATATCAGAAGTATAGGAATTTTTTTTTTAAGTTAAAGTGCTTTTCTAGCAGTATGGACTGAGCAGCATTCTGGAGACCATCCCATGGTAGCTACAGAGAAATTGTTCTTTAGTAGTGTCTACACGTCTCACTAACATTGGCTGGTTAGTTATTTACTACCTTTGCATGTGTTGTGTGGATTTGGGTACAAAATCAACTTTGATTTTGTAGGTTTTCTCTGCAGATGGCTACGATGAATAAAAATGCAACAATACTCTTAACAATATTTGTAATCTTATAAATAACCAAGTCCATTTAAAAACTGAAAATAATTATAATTATTGTGTATTGTAAGAAATAAGCAGGTGGTTGAGGTTGGTTTTTTTTTTGTTGCTGTTGTTGGTTTTTGTTTTGTTTTGTTTTTAGCCTTTTGCATGATATGGACAGAAGTCTAGGATTAATATTTGAAAGCTTCTGATGTTGTAGCCTAGGTAAGGAAAGATAGATATAGATAAAGGCTGAATACAGACTAAAGTGGAAGGAAATGAGCAGAATTTACTGCAGCATTCCCTGATAGACTGCTTCTCATGGTAGCCCACACGATGCATTTAACACACTTTGTGCAGACAAGTGGTTTGTCTTCTGCCTTTAGGCCCATCACAAATGCAGGCAGGGTGGTGGGGCAAGAAGAATATCTTTAGGAATTGGCAGTCTGTTGTCCCCTTAAAGATAAAAGAAAGGTGTCTGTGAGCAATCCCTGCCTGCTCTTCAAGGGAGTGGTTAAAATGATCCATTATTGTGTGGCCAGTATTTCTCAGCTAATAATTTCTGTACTCACTTTAAAAAATAAACAAAGTCTTCCACCTCTCGGTCAGCCAAGTCTCTCCCACATTTTCTGAGTATTAAAATAATTTTCTTTTTCTTTTTTTTTTGGACAAGAAAATCACAAATATGCTTTCGAAGATGGAAAAAATTGTCTCCTCTGTGATGTGTAAATTAATGCAAAAATTAGAACAGCTGTGCTACATAGCTCTTATAGGCTTTCTGTTTTTACTGCAGATATTCTGAATCAAGTTACTTGTGTAGTACTGATGTTGTCTGAAGGTACCTGTAATTCATGGAAGAAATAATAGCTAGCTGCCAGAGATAGCCTCCATACATGTACATATGTTCCCTCCAGAGAGTAACAAAATGGCAGCATTGGGAAAGAAAAAATCATGAATACAAATCTCAACAAAGTATTCTGTAGAAAGCTTCACCAACGTGTTTGATTCATTAAAAATGACTTGACCTTGCACTTGTTAGGAGCGTTTGGTTAACTAAGATGCGCCTGTGTTGCTGTGCGGGAGCTGATGTAAGTGTACTTGTAGACCTGCTTAAAGCAACTACCTCATTCCTGACAACGGGAGCGCTGAAAGCGTGAGCTCTGCGTTGGCCAGGTCTCTGAAGAGCTCCCTGTGTGCAGAACATCACTGCTGCTGGGACCTGTGTCAGCTGTAGCATCGCTAGCTTGGGCAAATATATAAGGGTTGCAATCTCTCAGCTGTAGGCATAGGAAACCAGTCTGTGTGTCATATGCTGAATTTATTCTTCCAGAACAGTGCCTCTGAAAGCAATCATGTTAATAATTTTGGAGAAATGGACAAATTAGTGTGCATTTCTGCAAGAATTGTCAGGCATGAACTTACCTCACTTATTCAGGACTGGTGTGTTAGGAATCGGATGGATGCTTTAGCGTACCAACAAGTATTGTACAGTCATGTTGTAAAGTGATTTTATTGGAAATACATGCCCCAAGATTTTTCCAGGCAAATTAATTTTTAGGAGATACCATATGAATTTGCAGGTCTTCGACTTTACAATCATTTGTATTTTTTTCTTTTTAGAAGCAATGCAGTCTCGTACTGCTTCAAACTGCAGTATGAGGCTTGATGTCCATGTTTGCAGAAAAGCTCTTGAGCATATGCAGTAGTTTGTCAATCTGTAGGGCAGCACTTAAATACTTGCGTACCTTGAGGCACCTTCTTTCCTGAATTAAGTCTAGGTCAGTATGTTATTAATTAATATTTATTGAGTGTAAAAGATGTTTTTAAAAGCGTACACCTGTGTATTGGTTTGTGAGGATGGAGTCAAATTTTGCTGTACTAGAAATCATGGTTTTCTCCTGTGACAAATTCAGTTACACTGAATTACAACTGAGTTAGTAATTGCACTGCTAAGTATATCTGTTTGGCCTCCCAGGAATTCATCCCCACATCTCTCTAGTGATTTAAATCATATAGATCGGTCCTGCTGCAGATTGAACCCAAACGTTTGGTCTGGCAAACATCACTGCTTTGAAATGTAAAATGTGTTGAGCTCAAAATTCAGGCACGAGCAAAAAAGGTGGTAAAGCTGAGTGTAAAATTTCAGACTTCAGCCAGAGTTTGATCTGATTGCAGTTCTAGTGTGCTGTTTCCTAAAGGACCGCCAGAGTTCCTGGTGAATCTTGATAGTTGCTCAGTCAGTGCTATAAAAAAAAAACAGGCTCCATTTTGGACTATGCATCTGGCATGAATCCATAAAACCATATATGGAATTTGTTTTATATGCATTCTTTTCTAAAATTCCTCCTCAGAATCTTTAAACTTTTTTTCTTTTTTGTTTGGCACATCTTTGGAATGTAAAAACAAAACCAAAAAGCCCACAGTGCTTTCCCTCTTTTCCAAAGGGATTGTTGTGCCAGGAGAAAGCTGTACCATGCAATTACTTAAGACTATTACTGACTGAAGAAAGACTTAAGACTGAAAAAACTCTAAATATTAAAAATTCTAAATAATAAAGCTAAAAGGACATCCACAGTTTTATCCACAGGTATTCTTCTCTAGCCACTAGCTACAGTTGAAATATAGTACTAATTATGTGATGAACTAATGGATTGCAAAATGAGGGTAAAATCCATGAACTTCATGCATGAAAGGTGTGAGAATAGTTGAGAAAACAGACACATAGTAATAGTTATGAATAAAGTGATAATGATGATGAGTGAGACAGCAGTCAAACATGAATTCTAATGATGGAACGTGAGAAGAACATCATTTCAGAATAAAAAATTAATACAGAGAAGCTTATAACAGGAACAAATATAGGCATATATGTTTGTGTTGATCTTGTTTTTGTGAAAAGAATCATCAATTTGAATGTTTATGGAAATTGGAAGAATTCATATCCGCATTAATATACATAAGAACATTATATTCTGCTACCTAACCATGGTAGTTTATATAAAATAGAGTGGGCACTCTTCTGGATGTAGTAAATAGCTACAGAGTAAAATGTGGTTTGTAGCTCAAAATACTGATACATCTCAGCTATGTCTTGAAGGGTTTTTTTTGTTTGGTTGGTTTTTGTTTTTGTTTTTTGTTTTTTTTTTGTTTGTTTGTTTTTTCTTTGTGTGAGCAGTTTGACTATTTCATTGTTAATAATATTCAGGATTCATTTCTATGAAAAGTTTTGATTGTAATCTGAGATTATGTAAATTCATAATGTGTGGGTATTTGTGTTTGCATATATGGACAATCAGTATAAACCAGAACTCTACATGGCATGAACTCAAAGGAAATATTTTCAGAGATCTCAGATATATCCTGCAGAATTGAATTACATTGCTAGTGTTTTTGCAAACATCTTTTCATGTCAAAGTTTTGTTTGAAAAGCCACGTGATCTTGGAAATTATAAATTTCTTGGTTTTAAACATTGAAAACAATACAGAAATACAGAATACTTAACTTTTGCATTATTCTTATATTCTTTGCAATTCCTGAAATTGTTTCTCAAATCTTATTCTTCAAAGATTTCTTGGTTGTTTTTCACAAGTCTAATAGATAGGAATATGAAAGAAAAACTCAACGGTCAATATGGAATTAATCTACTGAGAGCTTAATCTAGATCTTAATCTAATCTATTAATCATTTAAGCAATGATTTCTAGATGGTATTCCTGAGGTTTAGTACTGATGTCCCTCCTGAAGAGTGTGATACAAGATCAGTTGCATCTCTGGAGTTATTTGCGTCAGAACTTTGTAGTTATCTGACAATTTAGATCTAATAAATGACACCATGGACTGTTCCGAGATGAGCTAAGATTTTCTGGCCTAACAATTCAATATGAACAGGTATAAAGCTCTCCTGACAGTGTCATTCTCTCCTGAAGAGTTGGTGCTAATTTTATAATAAGTGCATCTTAAAATGCATTTTTTTAATTGCTGGAATGTTCAAACTCTTGTTTATCTGAAGATATGTAAATCTACAATATCTCATCCTGGCAAGAAGATGTTATGAAGAGAACTCCTGGCAGACCCAGTATTATATAGCTTGTGGATATTGGCAAACATAGTAAGTTAATTCTTGGAAGAATTGGTAAACACAGTGTTTTGTACTTGAAAGAGATGGGGTAGAATTGGCAGAAGCCATCAGAAATGTTGTTCTTGCTGGGAAACTCATTGATGGACCTGGCTGCGAGGAAAAAAAGTTCTCACAAATGTACCATACACATTTTCACTTTTAGCTTATTTGTGACACGTTTACATCATTAAAACTCTGTTTTCTTCCACAGCTTTCTCTGTTTCCACCAAAGTAAATATGAAAGGAGTCGTATTCCACAAATATTGGCCCTACAAAAAAGCTTTATTGCTTTTAGGCTAATTATAGATTTGTAGAAAACACTGGTTTAGAGGAATGAATCCCTGATAGGATAAGCATCTGGGATTGAGTCATTGGCATGATAAAGTTTATTGATCGTTAACAAAATGAGCATACGGCGGTAAATTTCTGGTTAGACAAATGTGTATTTCCTGGCAAGATATACTGAACTGCATTATGGGCAAGGCAAACTGGATTTATTCCTAGGAAGAGGATCCAACAGCAAATATTTTCTGGTAAATCTGTGTGGAAAAAGTCAGCATTGCCAGTATTCTAGGAAATGACATTTTAAAGTGCTTCACAAAAAATTGACATTTTCTGCTTTTAGCCCAAGAAGTGAGGAAAACTTATTTTTGTAGGACAAGAGCTGAAGATTGGTAAACGTTTTGGAGAAGGTATATGAAATTGTATAAGGAGCAAGAGCTAAATAGATCCAGCTAGTGTTCAAAATCTTCCTTGAACGAAGTCAGCTGGCTTCATGAAGAGGCCCAGGTTACAAGTATCTCTTCAGCATGAGCCCGAATCTGTTTCATCCCTGATTTTTTTTTAGTTCACTTTAGCACATTCTCATTTCTGCACTCCATAGCGTTGCAGCTCTGGTGCAGATATGTAGGCAACAGAGATGTTCTGGTGCTGAATAGCACTTTCTTTCCCTAGAAAGGAAAATCTATGTGTGGAGTGCAGGAATTGGTGGGCTGTTTTGTTACGCTTTACAGTTCAGCAAATTTAAGCTTACCGGGAAGGAAGATTTAAACACATGTTACTCTGAACTTTATATGACCAGTCAAAAACACTTTTATTTATCGTCAAAGACATAAATATAAGGCATGCTGACAAGGACTGGTAGAAATTGTCCTGTCAGGAAAATGTCATGGTGTTTTTTGGTCATCTGCAGAGTAGCAAAAGCTTTTTACATAATAGCCATATTATTCTCTGATTTAAGAATTAAGTAAATCCATTTGGGCCAGCAGATCTGTTTTGTATTTGTACCAGAGCCATGGAGAGTAGAATTTGGCCTGTATATAGCAAGTGCTTTTTGTTTCAATTACTTTATTTTTAAATGACGTATAAAGGTAAAGAAGCCCATTTTTATCAGCTTTTTCCCTTCTATAAAATACTGGAATAATACTCAAGCATAGCATAAGTTCATGGTCTCAGGAGCCCTCCTGGAAGAGATGGATGCCAACAGAGTGACCGTGAGGTTCATCATTTCTTATATAGATTTGGAACAAATGACTACTTGACAGTCATATTTGCAGCCTGTGTGATTTGGCATAACTTTATTGAAACTTGGAGTGCTGAGTCTTATCCGGGTGAATTTAGGACCTTGTGCTTTGAAACTTCCACGAAAGCAGTTTATGAAGGGAAAATGTTCTGTCAGGGGGCATCCCCTGACTCTGGTTGATATTAAGAAGGTAGGGCTCCAAGTATTGTCAGTGCTGAGCTGGCGTTTGAGGGAACAGGGTAGAACAGTTTGATAAAGCTCCTACCTGCTGCCTGCATGTTTTGGAGCCCTTGCCAGTGTTATTCATTGGATAAAGACTATCAAAATATAGAGCGTTATAATGGTTATTGACATGTAGACAGGACACAGTAAAATGCATTTTTTATGTTTGCACCTGGAGGGGAAATTGGTAGTTCTGAAAAGGAGAAGGAAAAATGTAAAATGAAAAGTCTCCCTTAGAAGAACCGCTGCTATGCAGGGTTTTAGAAGTGAGGTAGTTTTGAACTCTTTGGTTGGGTAGTTCTTCACTTCTGCTCCCAGTGTCTTCTTTATGAGAAGAAAATCTGTTTATGAGATTTGTGGGTTATTGAGGGGTGGGAGCTGCGTATTGAGTTGTTGTGGGAGGTGATTGCAGCATCGTGGAATGAAGCCTTCCCGAGGTTTGGAAGAGGAAGGTAGGAACAGGTTGACTACAAAGGAAAACAACTATTTTTGTGAGCACTCTCCTGGAAACTCCATAGTTTAAGGAAGAAAATAGAAAAGATTTTCTTTAGTAATATATTTTTGGTAATATATTACTATTAGACAGGGCTTGTATCAAAATGGTACTGTGTATCATCAGCTTCTGTTCTCACTTGTTTGTAAATGCCAAACATTTAACTTCTAGACTTCTTATGTTGACTACAACATTATTTGACTAATTTTAGAAAATCTTCTGGGAACGTAATTTATGCAGGTTTTGTACCTGCACACTTCAGAGCAGAAACTTGAAAGGGCACAGAAGCGACGTCTGCGTGACGATGCACGAGCCTGTACCTCGTTCTGCCCTCGTGAGAGGGGCTCAGCTGTCGGCAGAGCGTGGGTAAGAGGTCCTGCAGGTTTCTGGGCCATACACTAACGGACAGAAGCGATAGCTAATGAGCTCCATCTCGTGCTGCTGTGTTACACCATCTGCTCGGAGTGTTCATGAGCTTCACTTTGTCCAAAAAAGGTTACATACAAGGCAGAGTAAAAGAATCCGCACTCCTAAAGCTTTAGCGCGTTGTCTCCTCCTGTATTCCCTTGCAGAAATACGGATTCCTGTTGTGCTGTGCTGTGCTTTGTTTGGCTCGTTGTGGTCTAATGATGATGATGTTACTGTCTCCTGGAGAAAAACAGTGTGGTGAGCACTTCCCCACGGCTTCCTGGACTGCAGCCTCCTCTTCCGCATGGGGAGTATCTGTAGACTGTAAGGAAGGAAAAGATGCACTTAGTTTCAGGCCTCCTCGGGACAGCCTTTCTCGATTTGCCAAGTAATTGGAAATTTCTCTCCTTGGAATAACTGGGGTGAGGAAACTGCATTTTGAGGCTTAATTTAAAACCTCATGGAGGGAATGCTTTTCCTTCCCCTCATCAAATCAAAGTACACAAGCAAACTGAATGTACAAAGAGAGTTTTCCCACAAGACTGGAGTGGGTGCTCCCTTACGGGATTGCAAATGTGTTAGGAAACCTTGTAACCTGCTGTTGCCATTCCTGCAGTGCTGCTTCCAACCTGACAGTGTTTGCCATCATCTTAGTGAAAAAATGCCTTGTATTATCAAAAATAGCTTCATTCTCCTCACAGTCTTCTGATTTTAAAAGTGAATATCTGACAAAGGGGAAAAATGAGAAAAAACTACTGAGAAAGGAAATAAATGAGAGAAGGATCACAGCGCGTTTCCAATCCCCTGCTAACAAATCTCATCTAAGGAATAGAAAAGCGTTCTCCAGACATTACACAAGCTTAACAATCCATTTGTCAGTGTACAGATACAAAAGACAATCCTAATTTCCATTCTCTTCTCTAAGTCACCAATTTTCCATGGTGTAAAATGCCAGAAATCATAGAAATAAAAATCAGAAGGGGAGAGTAACTGTAACAGAAACCAAGATATAGCAATCCTTACAGTATCCTGTACCCAATACTACTGAAATATCTACAATAGAGGCTTAAGCTTTTGAGTTAACTTAATATGTAGCACGCTCTGGCTTGCGGTTCCGCTTGTCAGAGCCTGAAATGGTACCATAGTATCTGCAAAATGCTCTTGTTGTATTAATAGAGCCTCTTCCTATAACACTTAACTTATGACAGATCTTAGACACTTTTAAAACAGAGATATGAACAAGCATAAAGACAGAATGTCTAAGCAGGTATTACAGAACATGGGAGCAAGTGAACAGCTCTGCACTTGTCCTGCAAGCCATTTTATTGTACATACTCTTGCTGTATCTTTTATGTCACTCTTGAAACAAAGAAGAGCCATCTTATTTTCTGGAACGAGAAATCTGGTTTGTTTATCTTCATTTATAGAGCAGATGCTGAAACAAAATAACATTTCTTCCTAGGGTTTCTCAATTACGTGTCTGTCAGAAGATTTTATGAAATAAAGAACTGTCAGGAAGTAGCTCAGCAAGTCAATAACATTGCTGGGTATGTGGTTAAGCAGCAGAATGGGTGTATCCCAACTCATTTAGAGCTTGAATTAGTTTTTCTTTTGAGAATTAGACTCAAATACTTTTGAACTTTGTTCTAAAGGCATTTATGTGAAATAAATTGTGGATGTGATTTAAAATCTAAGGTTCTCCTTTCAAAGCTTCAATTTTATTGGAAGCTGCTCGAAAATCAGTTTCCTGCTGACTGCCACTCATTAGGAATGTTCCGCAAGTGAATGAAGAATCCTTAGCTCAGATGGAAAAAACAGCATGAAAGGAATAAGGTTCAACACCAGCAGATTGATTCTTTCACCACTCCAAGCATCAGTTACACAATAAAACAGTGAGTACTGACAATTCCAGCTGTAGCCCATCTGAGAGCCTAGAAAAGTTGCATACCAAAATATAAACTGTTGGTGTGAAAATCACCAGGAGATTAGGAAGTCAGCAAATTCAGATTATAATATTAGCATGATAATTAATGAAACATATTAATATCAAGGAATGTAAAAATTTAGAAAGATCAACTATACTTTATTTTATATTAATATACTGGAATTTGAAACTATTTTAGAATGTTTCTGACATCCCTGACAAAGAGCATGGGCAAGGGGACTGTCTTAAATACTGTGCTCAGAAATTGACTGTTATTGAAGTCCTAGTCTCTTGGACTTTTTTTCTGGTAATTGAAAATTCTAGTATCCAGAAAGCTAGATTCAGTGTTGCCACTAACTTAATCAATGTAAGGTGCTTAGCTTCACAAGAGTTTTTTGAAATGACAAGAAAAAACCATATGAGCTAGATCTGTTGCCATGTTTTAAAGAGAAATCTGTAGAGGAAACAGGTGCTAGCTAAAGAAAAGCAGCATCAGATTATGCTGCCCATGGTCCCTGGAAGTGGGGTAAATCTGTCTTTGAGCCTGAAGTGCCAAAACCATCCTTCCTGCACACCTGGCAGTGGAAAATACTCTGCACCTCCCTTCTGTGAGCAGTTTCTTAATGTGGAAGTGTAGTACAAACTCTGCAGAGCTCTTCTTGCAAAACGGTTAAATGGGAGTGCTGTATTTCATAATTCAACCCTTCTTTAAAGCACTTCACTAGTGAGGTGCCTTTCCTGGAATTTTTAGAGTGCTTCATAACAGTAGAATTAAAATAATAGAAATCAAATAACAAAGAATACTGAATCACATTTAAAATCATAGAGATGCTCAAGGTCATTCCACTTTCCTGTAGATGCCACCCCTAAGCATCACAAAGTAGGTATGCATGGTATGGCCACATGAACGTGCTGCTGCCTCTTGGACAAGCAGCCAGGCAATAGAGGTGCCCTGCTAGAATCCTCACACTTGCAAAAATATGTAGCCTTTGTTGTTAGAAGGCTACAATAAAATGAAAAATTAATGTAATCTTCTCAAACACTGAGAAAAAAATTGCTGTAGATTCATGAAATGGTCTGCAAAACTTCTGTTGATAAGGTTAGTTTTAGTTGAGCTCACTGAGGTTAATCTATTCTTATTTTCATTGGATTTTTAAATTATTTCAATTCTTCCACTGAAGGGAGAATACTTTATTCTCTTGATTTGCTACATTCCTTCTTACTAGTTCAAACACAACTTACGATTACTTCTATTATACAAATGAAGATGCACTGGTCTAAAAGTGACTTGAGTAAGAGAATAGTATGGCCCAGTGTGCTTAAACTACATGATTTATTGGAGGGTTTTATTTAGGCTTTCTAACACTTCTCCAGTATTGATGGGTTTGGCTTCCATTGTGTACAGTTCTTATGGACAGCAACGTAAGCAGCAAAATATTTGCCAGAAACGCTTAAGGCTTCCTCGCTTCCAAATATTTTAATAGGATGAAAGCAGTTGGTGTTTAGAAGTGTATAAAAACTTGAGTTCTTGTTCATTTTAAATTATAGAGCAAAAATGATTCACGTGAGATTTTCTTAATAGCATAATCTAATAAAATGTAGCGAAGAAGTAGATTTTATGTTGCATATAAAAGTTCTAGAAATTGAAATTCATATCACATAGTGAGTGCTAATTTCTTAATTCATTTGATTTATTAGTGGTTTCTTGTTTTTCTGATTCTGAAAAATGGAAGCTTACCTGCGCTTACACTGATTAACTGTAGAATTTTGTACCTCTCGCATTTGATTAAGGGGCTTACCCAATTGTTTCAATATTGTTTGAAAGAGGTAAATAATACAGGTAAACATTCATAACACTGAAATATAGTTAACAAAAAAGTACAGAAAATAAAATAGTTTTCTTTCTTTGGACATTATTTTGTGGCCTATGAAAGATGCGTGCAGTTTTCTTAGGGATGAAAGTGCTTGAATTCCTCTTGAAAGAGGATCTCCAAATATTGGTTAAAACATTTGCATTCGATTAGATTTGAACATACCAAATTTTTTCCTTCCTTTCAAACACTTGCATAAAATTAATTATGTTTGCTAGCTTGATCTCTTTATTTCACCATCTATTGGCATGAAGGAAAAGAAAAATTTAACTTCTTAGGCTGCTGTATTCAAAACAATAGATTTTTTTTTTTCAATAAAAATCATATCAGGACCCTGATAATCTGGTCTTCTGTAATGTAATTTTTGGTACACACTTCTAATCCCGCCTAGTAAAGAAATTAAAGAAGTTCATGGTTACTTAATTATTTCTAGTAGAAATCAAAGGATCACACATTGCCCTACATACGTTGAATTATTCTGTTCAGCTGGAGGCAGGAATTAATTTCAAAATTCTTCAGTAATGTCCCATTGTTACTTCTGTGGGAGTTTTCAGATTCATTACTACAAATGTGTTTGTAAATACAGAAGGGTATGTGTGTTGTAGTGGCATAGTACAATACAATTAAAAAAAAAAAACATTTGGACTTCTGGCACACAAACATTTTTTTTCTAGCTTTTTTGAATCTGATAACATCTGTTTAAAAAAAATGCTCATAAGTAAAGTTAAGCTCTCCCACCTCAGTCCCACTGTGGTGGCCATTGTTCCTTCAAGTCAGTTGCCAGGTGTTTGCCTCAGCTAGCTGGAGGGTCGTACCACTAGCACAGAAATCAGCAGAGACAGGCTGTACGTGTGAAATGGTGGCCTCTGAAAATGTTTGTTACTCTAAATAAACAAGACAGTGTTTCTGTGACAGGAGAAGATTTTGGAGTTGTGGAGAAAAGGAAAGGGTGTCATTGGGCACCTCAATGCTACTTACTTCTTCCAGAAACAATAGGAGCAGTGTACTTATTGTAGTAGGGCTGAGCATGCCTTCAGGGATATAAAAGCTTATTTAGCTAATTTTCAGCTTTGTATTTGGAGGCTAACATAGGGGATAGGTCTGCTTACTGCAGGCTGTTTCTCTAGTTCATGAATTCCTGGCACCCATCTGTATATCATACAGCTGCACTAGACCTCAGTACAAAGTGAGCCATGTCTGCTTTGGCCAACTTCTCCATAGCATTATTCCCACTCTGCAGAGAAGTATTATTCAGCCTCGGATTCACCCATGTGATGAATATTCATTTGACAGATAATTATCATCATCCCTGAACAGCTCCTCTCAAACCAAACTCCTCACACCACCAGTCATTTCTGTCACTGTTCTGGCAGCATGAAGCTTATGGTTCCTCATGCTTTAATAATGATCCATCATCTGGGTATCAGATACAGGTCAAATGACCACGACGAGGGTTAAAATACTCTGCCTTTATACAATAGTTGATGTTTTAGGAAAAGGAAAAGAGAGGCATCTGCCACTCATCTTTCCACATGCACCTTAAACCCCACACCTGAATGTGGGGTAACAGTGCAATGGACAGAAACAAGGTGCTGCTTTGCTGTAACTTGGTGCTCCAATTTAGAATGTATATTGCAATCGAGTGTTCAGACATTACATTCCAATATTTTCAAGTTTTTCTCAATGATTGTAGGTACTAAAAGAAATCTCAGTCTTTAAATTGGCTAAAGGAATGGATTTATCTGGACTGTCAACTGGAATAATGTTGTTAGTAAGCACCTATATTTCAGTTTAATTTTATGGTCTCTTCAAATGAATCATATACATAAAATATGTTTTAATGGCTAATAAATCCTGCTCGGGGAAAAAAAAAAAAAGGAGTATGAAACCTGTTGTCTTCATTTTGTGTAATTATTAAATTAAATTTTACAAAGTAGCTACAGTAGCAGGGGTAAGAGATCAGTCACAGCATCTGAAATGGTTAGACCTCAGTAATGGATTCTTTGCAAGTGATGTATTTACTGACTTTGTGTCTTTGGCAACATGCAAGATAATTCTATAGTGCTTGTATAATTTTGTGAAAAAAAAAAAAAGAAAAGAAAAAAAACTCAAAACCTGCTTAACAAGTCTGCCTGTTATAATTTCAGCAAACTAGTCTAAGCAAGAAAACAAATGTATTAAACAGAAAAACACTGACTTATGAAATTTTCTGGCTGCTATCTCTTAATTTTTTCTGTAGCAGTGCATCAGGTTGCTTCTCATTTGACATTCTAATTTCTGTCATGGTGTCCATCCATTTGTTCCTTGCTGTTCATACATTACCCATTTTGAAGTGAAATAAACCAGAGAGAGGAGGGAAGAGTTCAGCAATGAGGGGTGTACATACTCTTCTGAAAGTACTTGTTGAAAAGATGGTTCAGAGAAGTGGTTTACTGTGCTCACTTTCTTCATTATAGCACTGCAAGTCCCTGTTCATCATTCTTGGTATTGAGTCTTCCTCCTTGTCAAAGCCACCGAGTCCAAGCCTTTACTTCCCTCTTCCCCCCTCCACTGAAAGCTCTATCATTAAAGGGCATCTCCTCCTAATTCATTGCTCAATTCTTCACAGGATTTTAAAATTAGATGTTGATCGAAATAAGAGTCGGACTGGTTTGTAAGACCAGTAGAGTCAGAGAGGATCTTGCTATGTTTTTAGAGAGAAGTGATTTAAGCTCCTACAAACAAATGTTTTTGTTTGCTTTTTTTTTTTCACTCACAGCCGCTTCTAGATATGCTGCTTGCAGCCTGTGCCAGTCCTCCTGCTCAGCTGTCCTGGTTGTTCCCTATTTGCTCTGTTACTGCTATGTCTAATATCAGGCACAGCACGAGATGCTGCAGCTCGGGAAATGGTGAAGCAGCTGGCAGGGAAATGAGACAATTCCAAATGGTAGATAACGTGAAGAAAGGCAAAACCCACACGGGACTTGTGCCCTATAGGGAAACTGTTACTCATGAAGACTGAACTCAGCAGGTTTGCATGAAACAAATTTATTAGGAAAAAGCAATGGAAAAGAGCTTTACGGTCTGTTTAAACATAAAACTGTTAGATAATAGAAAGCTTTGTACAAAAGGATGTTTAAGCATTTCCTTCTTTGGTCTGAAAACAATTCATTACATGACCCGGTAGCAGCTTATATTTTTGTTTGATGCATTTTTTTTTTCTGTAAAATAGCTAAGGCTGAGGGAAAAGTAGGAACTAAATTCTGTAGGCTATCACTTTAAGTCTCTCTATATTGCAGATTTGGTCACAATGGGAATATTTGTTGTATGTGCTAAGTCAAAATTGTAAGGTTTATAATTACAAGTTTTTAGTCTTCTTTTTGTTCGTTTGTGTGTGTTTTTCCCCTCCTTAATATAGTGGGGTATGTGTATGAACTGTGCTTTTCACTATATGAAATAGCAGCTGCTGCAAAAAGTAGAGCTAAAGCATGCTTCTACAGAATAAAGCCAAAAGAATAGAGACACTGATCCTGTAGTGTTCTTGTTCTCAGATTCCCTGTGTGATTCAGAATCCCTCAGGTGCAGGATAGGGCCCTTTTCTAGTCAGAACACCTGTCTCTATGGTGCGCATTAAAGCTAATGAAAGTTATCTAAAATGACTTTTTTTTCTGTATATAGAAATGTCTTTTTGGTTCAATACACAGTTGCTTTCATTTGTGCTTGAATCTGGTATTTCCCTGGAGTCTCTATTTTGAGTGCTTTCTCCCTTATGTGTCCCTTTTCTGATCATGGCTTAATTACATTTTAAATGCCTTCTGTGTTACTGTCTCCACCATCTCAATTAGTTCACCTCCAACTGTGTGATTTTTTTAATAAGGTGGCACAAAATATTTCCAGCAATACTGAACTTGAGCTTTGCTTATCTGCCTGTGGCAAGCTCTCCTTCTGGGCATGGAAGAATTTACAGGGCTGCTGTAGGCTAATCTGGTATGAGATATCTTGCTCTTTTGGTTTGATTTACTTTCTTTGGGTTAGAGTGCTCTCAGCTGCTGTGGAGGCTCCTAACTTCGACTCCCAGGCATCACTGATCAAGCGGCAGCTTTGCGGAACCAAGAACCATGGTGAGCTCATAGGCTTTCACTTACCCACTGCTGAGCTGTGGGTCGTGAGGGCAGGATACAAGGGATGTAGCCATGAAGGCCACTGGTGTGCATTTTGTATTCCACCCAAAAAATGTCTCAAAGGCAGATGCTGGGAAGCTTTAGAAGCTGTGTCTGTGTAGAATGCTAATACTGTGAGTTGTTCCTCCTGTACTTTTCAGTCTGTTAAGATCCAAACAAATTATTTCATTTTCTAATTTACTTTTTGGGAAATTTGTCCAACAAGGTTGTTTAGTTACCAGCTTCTAGCTATCTCATGTTAGGTAGTCATCCTCCCAACCATCTTCATACACATTAACAATACAAATGTATCCATTTATTTGTTGATAAAGGGGACTTTGTTTTAGTCATGGGTAGGCAATATTATCTGTGATCTGCATTAGAAAGAGCAGGTGCCTGACTGCTCATTTCCAAAGGAGAGCAATTGCATTTTAATGCTTACCAGTCAGTGACTTGTTATTTCCTAGGTATCAATTAGAGGGCTGTGTCTCTGTGCAAGGTAAAGATGCTATGTGGTTAAACCACAGGCTGGTGTTTTCAAAGTCAGTGATTAGAATAGCTGCTAAAACGAGTATTACATACCCAAATAAACTGTTCAGTATTTTAAAACAATTAGAACTCAGGTTAAGAAAGGGCAAGGGAATTGAAGAGGTCCAGAGCTAGAAAAAATGTAGCCAAGTGCTCCAACCCACATAAAAATACTGGAGGTATTTCTTAGTGTAGTAGTGGCTTTGTTCCCAAAGCTTGGATAAGTTTTTGGTGACAGATGGTGGAGACTTGCAGCACTTGTTTAAACTTTGTGAAAATGTACTGAGGTCTTTTGATTTGGTGTGCTTTGGAATTCTTCTCATACTTTATTCCCTTTGGCACAGTACAGGAATGATGGTACTTGTTCCCTCTTTTGGAGCTCTACATCAAATCTTGAGGTGGAAAATGAGATGAAAACAGCTCTTGGTATTCTAAACATATATCCCTCCTAACATACAGACAATTGGACATCTTGTTGTACCTATTTAAATAGCTTAACAGCATAAAGACAAATGCTATTGGAGTAATTCTGAAAAATGTTATTGGAAGTATGTTGTTCACTTCTGTGCTCAATTTCTCTACTTTAATGACCCTGAATTTTGTGGATACCATGCTATATGCTTAGGAACTTCGTTACATTGACATAAATGGATGAGATTTTCATCTTTTCTTGGTAGCCATGATGTGTATCTTAGGGTGAAATACGTTTTAAGAACTGTTTATTTAACTTAAAAAGTAATGATACCGTGTGATATTTGTGCAGGATTACTACAGTATATTTTCTGGGGATGCACACCTGAAATGACTCCACGATTTTCAGCTGAGTTACTTTAAGGCATCTTGATGGTATAAAAACAAAACAAAAAAAAGACCCCATTTTGTAGTTACTGAGACAGAACATGAGTCTTTTTAAGTTAAGTAACTTATTAAAGGAATGTAGTGTAAAGAAATAATATCTAGAAATATTAGAAAATCTATAAAGATTTTGGAGGGAAATGAGTTAAACAGTTGGAAAATGGTTTCTGTCATCATACATATTAAAAATGAGATATGCAAAAACAATTATTTCCATTAAATTGTTTTAATCCTTCTTAAACTGCAGCATAGCTGACCTTCACATTTGAACTGCTCTTATTGAAATCCCTCTGGTAAACTGAACACTTGAAAAAAGAAGGGAGCAGAAATGGTCAGAATTTTTTGAAGGGAGTTTAATCTCCCATTTCTTGATCAGATGGAACATTTGATGACAAAACCCTCAAGAGCTTTTTGGGGAAAGAGGGGTTATTTGACTGACAATCTGTATCCCCAGTTGGCTAATCAAATGCAACGGATGTGCCAAGTTGTCTTTCATATATTCTCATCGATGTCAGGTTGGCAGCTGGATGTAATTGGACGTGAATGGAAGCACTGAAGAGCTTGTGCGCATGCTCTCTCCCTTTCTTGTTCTAGGATTAATCAGAAGAGTGTATTTGTTGGTCTAAATGTTACTTAATTGTTTAATCTAAATTAAAGTATATACTGCATCCTTACTAGATGTTCATGAGTTAAGTTCATGTACACCACAAGTAAATTTTTCAAAAATCTGGAAAAAATGTGAAAAAAAAGTGCAAATGTGTGCACCCATAATCCAAAATAGGGCAAAGTTTAGCTGTCCTAAGCTGTGAAGGAGGAGGTATCTCACAGTCTGAGCTGATTGTTAGTGGAAAACGTGATTACACATAAAAAGCAGTTAGTGAATATACAGGGAAAGTGGGATATTTTAACAGTGAAAAATCAATCAGTGTGGATTGGATTTTCAAAATCATGAAAACAGATATTTCTAGGTTTATTGTTAGGGCATAATGTGGTGTCTCTTGAAAACCTTACTTAGGAGATGGTTTTAAAATGCTTTGTAGTTCTCTGATGCTCTTCATTGAAGGCACTGGGCAACCTGATCTCACTTAGCCCTGCTCTGAGCAGGGGAACAGGCTAGTGGCTGCCAAAGATCCTTCCAAGTTTAGTTATTTTAAGGTCCTACAACTCAATATTTATATAGTTCTGTATCAATATTTATGTATAAGTAATATTTTACATGTTTATGTATACATAAAAAGCAAGAGAAAAAATCAGGTATCTTTTTCTGCGGATACTTGACATTCCACCAAGAAAACGGTGCATGAAATTTTCAAATTTTGTCCCCATTAGGCAGTCTTTTCAGCTGTGGGTGTTTGGGAGAGGAATCAGATGTATTTCCAGCTTGACAGCATTTATAATGCTGATTCCTAAGGTATGAAGGGGCTGGTTGGCAGCATGTCTGTTTCCTCTGACTGGCACACTTGGTGACACTGGAAGCTTGCAGGCCGGAGTTTGTCAAGCTTTTACCTGTGTGATCAGAAAGAGACAAATATTTATGTCTCCAAAGAACTATGTAATACTTGTTCTGGTTCGTTATGTTTCTTGACTTCTCAAAAATTACAACAAATAGTTCACCCTTCAGAGCCAGCAGCGTCTGTCAAGATTTACAAAGTTGTCCTGACGCTGCTGTGTTTTCTCTCTCACTAGCAGCTTTTTCTTTTTTGATTTGTTAATAAATTCTCTGCTCTGGATTTCCAGCAGATTCACAAGAAGGAAAGGATACATATGCTAATCCTGTCCGAGGTGAGTTGGTTTGGATGGGGGCGACTGATAGCTTGCATTGAAGCCTGTCCTCCTGCTTCACCTTTTTCCGTCCAGGCCCGGCCAGGTGCTTGGAGGTGGTAAGGCTGGGTGACAAGCAGCACCCTACTTCTCCACACATTATTTGCCCAAGTGTCCAGGCTGGTTTTTAGTTTTCCGAACCCTTCCACTTGCTGGGATTTGAGAGGAAAGGAAAGCCCAACTCATTTCTGTGACTCATTTTGCTTTTTGTAGTTATTCTGTTGTAGTAACACAAAGCTGATCCGCCATTCCCATACAACCTTCTCGGAAAGCCCCTGAGATCACAACAAAAGCGGCCAAATGTTGAGCAGGACCAAAGCCCAGCGCTGCGCCTCAGCGCTTGCGCCGCGTTGTTTGTTGTTGGAGGCCGTGAGGCGGGAAGTGGCGGGGCTGGGCCGGCCGCTTGAGGCCTCCAGCTGACAGGGAGCCCCTCCCTGGGAGAGGCTGTGGCTCCTCCATGGCTCTTGTTCCTGTGATGGCAGCACGGTGACAGCAGCAGCCGATCTCCTCTTTGTTGTTTGGTGAACGCACAACCCGATGCTGGTGAGTGCCTTACGGCTCACCCCTTCCTTCAAGGGATTCTGCCTCCAGATGCTTACTCCTCTCTGTAATACCCCCTCTGTTGCAAATACTTATTCATGATTTTCAGTGTTTTTAAAAATTTGTCAGTTAGAATGGGAACTTTGTCAGTGGATGAAAGTAGCCAATCCCGCAGAAGCCCTGCTCCCACTTGTGTTGTTTCAGACCCGAAATAACTCTAAGTGCGTTCACTGAAGCTGGCCCAGGGTGACACAAACCAGCTTCCTCCACTCCAGCCTGCCTCTGGGTACTGTCAGCCCTCCATCTGCAAAGGAAAATGGGTGGTAGATCCTCTTTTAAGCAAATTTTAAATGATAGTACACCTCTGTACCTTTGAGTGAAACTCAAGGTGAGGAGTTGAGTTATTCTGTGATGTTGTTGGGTTTTTTGAGCAGCATCTGTGGTCTGAGTACCTCAGATCTGTTGAATATCCCATTGGCAAAAGACAATATTTCTGGTACATCTCTGTTGCTACCAGCTTTCTAAAAGTAGTTCCATCATCGTGAAGATGTGCACTTGCAGATAATTACTCTGAGGAGGTTGTGCTGACCTGAAGTCTACATGCTGTCTTCTTTATCTGTCCCACTGGCATCATAGAAGTTATTTCTGGGTTTACAACAATGTAAATGAAATCAGATAGTATACTTATGTTGTTTTTTTGTTGTTGTTTTAAATATATTTCCTTCTAACACTAAGCCGATGAAAATCGTACAGATATCTACCCTTTTTTTATTCAAAAAAGGCTTTGATGCTCATCTAGCATATCAGTGGTTCTTCTAGAATTTTAAAAGGAAACAAGCTCAATAGTTTTAGAAACAAAACGTGTAGTTTTAAAATATTTCACAAACCAGAATTAAAAACATTGGTAGAAATTAATTTCATATTTCCATCTTGAGTTCTATTAGAAAGTGATACCTGTCATGAATTCTCTAAGACTGATGTTTGAATGAAAGCGATTCTGCTTTAAATGCAACTGTGTTCAGAAATTACTTCCAGAAGTTTGTAGGGATATACCAAAAATCTGAGGGTAATTTCACATTATGAAAATGGTAATATACAACTTATACTCTGTTAAAAATTTTGTCAATCTTTCTTCTCTTAAATGAGAAACAGGCTTCCAAGCTGGAACCACTACCTTATCCGTGACTGTTAAGTGGTAAGCATACTGGACTAAAGCTATTAGTACTCCACTGCTTCACTTTCTGTAGTTAATCTGGAGCAATAATATTAATTCATATGAAACTCTTTCAAAGAGAAGTTAGTTAATTTTCTTTAGATGATTCAACTCATAGTTCTGCTGTCCTTTATGAAAGTCCTGTCTTGCCTTTCTTTTTTTTTTAATAAAAAAAAAATCTGCAGGCTAAGACTGTAGCTAGCTTTAATTTTGAAAATTTAATGACAAGAAGAAAGGATCTATTATGTATTGCTTCCCTTAAACACAAACACAAATGCCAAAGCTTGTAAGTGACAAATGATTTTAGAACCAAGGAGACTTTTTAAAATTCTTGGAAGAAAATTGTAATGCATCTCTTACAATACACCTTTTGGAAACAGCAAATCTTTTTTCTTGAAAATTCTTTCTTTTATAATGTATTTTTGCATATGGAAAATGAAACTGTAATTGAATGTATTGTAAGGCAACTTTTCCAAACTCTATTTCAACTGTAGCATTATAAGAACGTCATTTATTCTCCCAAATGATACTGAGGTTGTCTCTTGTCTGTGATAATTAGATTTTTTTTTTTCCTCTTGCCTTTAATAGGGTAGAGTTAGTGTGGTCATTATTTGAGACTAAGTAGGTTTCTTTTATCAGAAATTTAGGTTAAATGCTAACTCCTGGCATTTGCTATGGTTTTATAACTCCAAAATTCATTAAAGGAGATGTATTTATGAGTGCCTGCAATAGAAATTTCTCTTTAACAGAATCTGTGTAAATGGAAGTATTTTACATCATAAAGCTGCACTTTAAGAATAGGGAAGGCATTAGCCAGCAATATTTAAGATGTATTTGAACTTGAAGGATTAAATTCCCAGTCTATCAGATAATGATAATGTTTCTTCCTAAATTAAACTGAGACCCACTGCATCCAGATTGTATCTCTAAAAGCCTTATCTCTGGCATCTTGCTAGTTACTCTTGAAAAACAAGATCTCTAGCGTTACAGATTTCCAGTGGTCTACAAGAAGGATTTTCCACTTCTGGGAAGAAGGAAAGTTTGTCTATGTCTTCCTAGGATAAGGATGATTTATATGCAGAATTTGAGAACTACATTTCCTTATTCATGTTGCTTTTAATAGTAATAAAAAAAAATTACTCTCTGAGAACTTCAGGTGCATTTTTAAAAATCAGTGCAGTCTACTCCTGCCAGTCTGTTCCTGCCCTATTTCTAAGTTTGAAGAATTAGTTTGAAGAAGAGACTACAAGGGTGTTTGCCATGAGGCATGGGGTGGAACCTCATCCTCTGCTTCCTCTGGGGAAGGACCTGAGAAATGGTTTCTTTCCTTCTCATAAATTTCACAAGCCTAAGAGTTTTGTGAAAGTGCAAACACCTTTTCTAATCCCTTAGCTGCCTAATCTGTGAATTTCATGAAACTTTTCAGTGTTATAACAGACTCTGATTCCCATTTTAATCCTCCTTTATTCATTATTACTATTATTTTTAATTTTCTAGTATCTCTGGTGGTAACTAGAGATTAACATAAGAAAATAAATCAGAGATAAGGAAATGGAAGGAAAAGTTGAAGTACAGTAAAAGAAAATGTACAATATTGTGTCTGATCTATAAGTATAAGAACTCAAATGGTATCTTTTATATGCAGATTATTTATGTTTTTTTGTTGTTGTTTTTTTTACTAAAATAAATGCAATTGAATGTTTTGCACTGTGATAATAGTGTAGCAAGTGATAAACAAGTGATTTAAAAAGCAAATTAATAATCAGTATAAAGTGCTTTTGCAGATTATTTTTTTACTTCTTCCTCAATGATTTTCATATGAAATGTTAATGAAGTTTAATGTCCTTAAATAATATCGTCCCAGGAAAGAATTAGTGTGTTCTCAACATGGGGGGAAAACAAAAAACAAACAAAAAAAACCCTACCAACTTTGACTAAATCAAATGAGAACATGCACACACACACACACAAAACATTCACGGAGTTATATACCAGGTTATGTTAAACAAACGACTTAATAACAGCTTAATATGTCTGCACATTTAATTAAGTCTAGTGTACAGCCAGTAAACCATGGTTCTCAGGTGAGAAATGAGAAATTTTCAGGGCTGGTGAATGCACTGAATTTAGCAGAGTGCTCAGTAGCCCTCAAAATTTCTCATTTAGGAGGGTGCATATGTATTGCTTACAAAACATGAGTGTGAATTTCTTTCCCCATTTGATTTACTTTCTCCCTTCCTCTCCCCCTTCCTCCTGCTGTCTCTCTGAGTACCTTATGCTGTGAGTAGCCACTCTTATCTTCTTCTCATTTTGAAGTATATGAAATGCACTCGCTGATTAGACTGTTGGTGTTAGTTCAAAGTGTGAAACCACACACAAATTCACCATGTAATACTGGAAAATCCCATGCCTATGGCAACCTCAAAACTGCATGTTTGGGGTATTTTTTCCCCTGCGTTCCTGTTATTGCTCCTTCAAACATTCGCTTGGTGACTAATGTTAGCATGATGCTCTTCATGTTAATGTGTATTATTTGCCTGTGTGGAATTCCTTCTATTATTGTTCAGGTTCTTCCCATGGGATCTGCTCCCTAGACACTGATATTCCCAATATTCTCAAATAACCTCCAGTGTACAAGAAGCAGACTGGCCCAAAATGAGTAGTAGGGATTTAAACTTCCAACACGCTGACATTTTCTCCCTCCCTCAGAGCTACTCAAGCTCCTGCCACGTTTATGCAGAAAATTTCCTTTATAGTTTTGCATCTGCAGAGATGGAGCAATTTGTACATTTTCACGTGGAGAACTGGTTTGGTGTGCATTTGGGTGGGGAGGTTTCTCAGAATAAGAACCCTATTCCAAGACTTAGGGATAAAATCAATTTGTGAATCTATGATATTCAAAGAGACTTTTAAAATATAGAAATCCAAATGGCTTAATTATATGATAGGGTTCATAAAAGGCATGTAATAGCAACTTGCCAAGCTATTCCTGTTTATAGATAATCTTCCATTTTTCTGTAAGCTCTTTCTGTAGTTGAACAGATAAATCAATTAAATAATTTAAATAGGTATTATTATTTGTCATTTTGTTAGTAATATAAAAGTATATGTTTCCATAAGGGAGCATGAAAATTTGAAAGGAAAGTTCTTTATGCTCATCTCGATTTATCACTAGTTTTGTGATTTTCTTTTATCTCCTTTGGTTTTTTATTATTATTTTAAATATATATTAAAATAAATAACTACTCTTAGTTCTTTGAAATAAGCAAAATTCTTGGCAAATAGAAGTGATGTGGAAATTCCACAAGTCCTGCAAGTCCACTAAGGTTTGCACAAGTACTAGGCTGAGGAGCAGGACCCCCATGTTGTTATGTGCAGCTGGCAGACAGTTGTCCAGCTGCACAAAGGCCAATGTCATTGCCATTCCTGTTTTACATTTCTTTATATGTTACTTTGATATCAATTTTTTTTTTTAATGAAAATGAAGAATAAAATACTTGCTTTTTAACAGTTCAGTTACAATGGGCTCCATAAAACTCCAGAGGTGAAAATCCTATTGTGATCTTCCATATAAATTCATAATAGAAGCCTTTTTTTCCTCTGTCCACAGTTCATGCAAAAACTTGAATTTCATATTAATGTTGCCTCATTTCTCTTGTGACTTTGTCATTGTGGTAAGACTAAATCTATCATAAACCCACTTGAACTTTATCTCCTTGTGGAAATGTGTAGTATTTTAGATACCAAGGTTAGATATGGAGGCTAAACCTGACACTTTTGGCACACTAAGTGCTTTTAAGAAAATGCAGCCCATGGGAGTTAAAATACTACAAAGGCTTGTATACTTAAGAAATAGTCTATTAAGGCAATAGATTGACTTGGACTTTGGTTGGCTATGAGTTATAGTAAAATAAAAGTCAATTTCTTTTTCTCTGCCAAAAAAAAAAAAAAGGCTGAAATATTGAATATGCTAGCTGCTACATTTTGAATTAACATATAGACTGAAGGGTAAATTCTGTGCTTCTTAAACATGTGTGATCTAATTAGCATCTGTGAGATTTACTGGGATGAATTTTTCCATTGGCATATGCAATTGCAAACGGAAAGACCGCGGGCTGCAGGCTGCTTGGGGCAGGCAGTCTGCCTCTGGTGGGCATCCACGGAGGGAAGTGCCTGCATCCTTGCTCCCTGAGGGCCTGGCATCGGCTGACATGGCTGATGAAGTTACCAGGGGATTTGTGATTCCAGGAAAGTTTCTTTGCTGCTGAAAATAAGTAAAAATTGGCTTTGAAGGGGAAGGAGGTTTAGAAGATACTTCTTGAGATCACATGCTGTTATTTAGTTGACAAATAGAGACAATCTAAGAACACTGCATTGCTGTAGTACTTTACAGAAATCTAAGTTCGAAAATGAAAATGACTGCTTTTTGAGAGAATTAAAAAAGCGTTATGGGACTCTCAGTGGAGGTTATTTCTGCGGTATGGGCCTCAGTCAAAATGTAGATGAATATTAAGTTTGGTAATTAATTCTTTTGGCTCTTATTCTGTGAGGTAATAAGTGTGTTTTTCAATATGAATTTTTCTTGATGTACATCAATAAACATCATTCTTTGGAAATATCTTCAGTGCTTGTGAGAAGCACTACAGACCCGCTAGTCTTTTTAAACACAATTAGCCAAATGCATTAGTCTAATTTACTTTCCTTCCTTGAATTTTATACGGTTTTAGCAGATAAATCTTAACATTCTTTGATAATATACTTCTTTAAACGGCAGTATGCATTTATTCCTCCTTTTTATGGCATCTGCTAATGCATGTGCTAACCATCAGAATTTTCTGTTGGAGTGGACAATCTGGACCTGACCCCTGCGTGTGACAGGCTGGTTCATTGCTAGTCACCGGCTACTGGCCAGCAAGATTTAGCTTCCACCTTTCTTTCAGAGCACAAGGGTAGTATGTGGAGCAAAGCTCTTGTCGCTTTTTTATAGTAGCTCAGCTCTTTTAAGCAGAACTTGCAGTTATTTTACAAGGAAGCATTCACTCGTTTCTTTGTTACTGGAAAATGTTTGGTGAAGTAGTGGTGTCCACAACCTCCTTTTGAAAGAACAATGTAGTCCTTTCAGGGTGGGATAGTATCAGCCTGTTTGTATGATTCAGTCTTTATTTCATTGATACTGGGAGCTGGGTTAGTCATCTAGCACTGTTGTTGGTCTTTATTTGGTTTATGTACAAGTCCTTTTTTGAATTTGGTCAAGAAAAATCAGAGTTACCATGCACCGTTTGGAACTGGGGGTTTTATTCATTTGTGTTCTCAAAAGGAAAGTAAAAGCTAGGAGTGTAATGCAGCTGTGATGGTTGTGTCCAGCATCAACATCTGCACTGTTTGTGTCATACAAAAATGTGGTCCATGCTGTCTAATTAAACGAAGTGAAGCTAGTTCATTGTGTATATAACACATAATTAAAATGAGAGTTACAAATAAGTCATTATATGAACAACACTGTATTTAGTTATATCCAGTAACTTCCTGTGAGATGGCCTGTGTGTATGCGTCTCCAATGCCCAATGAGCTTTAAAAATGTCAGAAAAAGAAGACTTTTCTGGAGAATGAATGTTTTGTGTTTGCCATCCTAGCCACAGGGGAAGGAGAGTTTTTTCCAGAGGGTCTCAGTGGGGTTCAAATCTCTCTTGCAGGCATCTGGATAGGATTGAGAACCAGCAACCAGTGTAGAGTCCAGTCCCAACTGCTCAGCTTCCACTTGCATCCACAAGTCCTGCCTTGAACCACTTTGCTTCCTTCTCCCAGGCAGCCAAGGGGCAGTTTTAACAGGTCCCAGGCAGCACTTGATGACTTGAAAATTGAGCCACCTCAGTCTGTTATAGCTTAGCATGTGATATGTTGGTTTTGGCCAATGCCTTCAAGAAAGTAGGAGGGCTTTCTGTTATTTCTGAGAGTAAGCTTAAAATAATAACCATTCCTTTAACTGGCTGGTAAGTGGATTAGTTTGGCAAATTGAGGCTTTAGTTAGGATGACAGTAGGAGCAAATATTTGTCCTCAGTCTCTCTCAATGACCCTTGTCTCTAATGTTTCTTCTCTAGAAATTGATAGAATACTGTATGCATGTTTGATATTGTAGTTAGTCTCTCAAGATGGCATCCCAGGTCTGATGTTCAATTAGGGAGTGCAGTTCTGTAATCCTTATTTAATTAGAACTCCTTGTCTGACTCCTTGGGAGTTGCATTTGTAATTGGATTCTCACAAGTGAGAATATGCAGAGGCCACCTCAAAGGAAAGTTATAATTTGCTAATGTGTCTTACTTACCTGTAGTTCTTCGAGAATGTTTCCTCTGCATATTCACATTATGGTTCCTGTCCGACTTCTGTTTTTCCTTGGATTGCCCTACAGTTGTGGTGTTTAATAAGAATAAGCTGAAGTATTGAGCACTGTACAACTCTCCAAAATCTCTGATCACTTGGTGTCATGAGATGGCACTTGTACAGTCCTAGTAGTCACTGCTCTTCTAGGAAGTTCCTGTAGTTCACCAGCACTGGAGAACCAAAACCCACTGGTGTGAATATGCAAGGACAGCACTCTCAAAGAGCAAGTCAATGGTAAGTAGTCTTCTTTGTTTTCTGTGATTAACCAAATATTTCTGACGTTATTTTGTAAATTCTGTATTTGCAAATTCACTGTGCTTTCCTTATGATATAAACATATTAGATAGCTTTCTGATTTGTGACATTAATTTTAAAACTGTTACCTTTCTGGCAAAAAAAAAAAAAAATGAAGCAAGTATCTGTATTTTTAAGTCTTTGATATTAACTCACTTCAGTTGTAAATTGATGTGTTGCTATCAGTGCGTGGGTGTGTACACATTTGAGCTATAATATGTATTTCTATCAGACAAAAGGCACAATTACAGTGCAGTATTATATACTTTAAAATTGCACTCTTTTAAAGAGTTGTATTATAGTAGATTAGTTAGCAGAGTGAGTCATTGACCAAAAAAAGTCTTCAAATAATGTTAACAATATTCTCAAAACAGATTCTCCTAAAGAACATCAAATGTATATTGCTTTTCACTTCTAATTTTTTTTCTAAACACTTTTTTTTTTCTTTTTTTCTCCAGACATGGAATTCTGTGAGACTCCCCATATTCTGTGCTCTGGCTACCAAACAGAATTACATGGTGTATCTGAGCATAGCTACCCTCTAGAGGTGGGCTCAGATGTGGATACTGAAACCGAAGGTGGAGCATCGCCAGATCATGCCCTGAGGATGTGGATGAGGGGAATGAAATCGGAACACAGCTCCTGTTTGTCAAGCCGGGCAAACTCAGCATTGTCCCTGACTGACACTGACCACGAAAGGAAGTCTGATGGGGAGAATGGTAATAAAGAAATGCATCTAATGTACTGAATAGAAATTCACTTGAAACTTTCTTAGTCTCCTTCTCCTTTCTTTTTCTTTTTCCTCTTCTTTTTCCTCTTCTTTTTCCTCTTCTTTTTCCTCTTCTTTTTCCTCTTCTTTTTCCCCTTAGGTATCTATATTATATAAAAGATATCTAGATTATATAAAAGATATTATGTAAAAGGTTGTTTAGTATTTGTATTGTGTTTATAATGTAGATGGAAAATAAGACAAAAAATGAGACCATTTTTTTTTTTTTAATGTGTAATTCTAGAGAGCAATTACGTCCTATATTCTCTGTTTTTATGCAATAGGAAGATTATCATTTTAATTTAGTGGCCTATGAATTAGGTTCTGAAATAAATCTTTATGTGTACACTTACATCACACATTTTGTGTGCAATCCATCCTGCACGTGCTGGCTGGAGTGGTTTCTTCTATATGTTAGTCTTAGATATTGAATTTAATCAATTTAAACTCATTTCCTGTATGATCTAGAATAGAACAGAGTAGTCTTTCTGCATGTAGCTTTAATATTTGGTTCTTTGTAAGCTTTATAACAAGTTTTTAATTAATGCGATTCTGTGTTTTAGGTACGTGAGTACAAATTTTAACTAAGTAGTTGGGAGAGAAAAGCGAGTGCAAAATTAAGCTGGAAGAGAGAGAGAAACTGAGACCACAAGCTTATTTGAACTCTTAGTTGTCTCCGGGCAGGGTAGACAGAGTGGGTATCAGTGCTTCTTATGGAGTTGGGTAATTAGAATAATTACAGTCTTGAAAGTTAATGTGGATAAATTCGAAGACAATGATGGTTCAAGCGATATTCATTTATATTGCCTAGTCCTTCACAGGTGAGTTCACAGTCAAGAATTCTGATCCAGAGAGCAGAGTGTTTTCCATCTGGGTTGGCACTCAGGAACAAAGCATTCTTTGAGCACAGACGTTCTTAAATCTCTACTTAAATGAACTAATAAATGACAAATCTTTCTCTTTTTACGCAGTCATTTGTGCAAAGTGCTTTATCGGAGAGCCACAAGTGCTACATTTATCCCCATCAGCTAGTGCCATGGAAGTAGACTTTCTTTATGCCAACCAGCGACTGCTGTGGTGTGAAAATGTTTGAGCACACGAGAGCAGTTGCTGGAAACTCGCAAAACTCTGGTTTCTGTGATACCGTGCCATTGCTGTAAAAATAGATGTTCAGAAATTCTGGCTTTAGAAGGGTTGTCCAATGGCATGTGAATACAGTTAATTTGAAACGGGAGTAAAATTAATGAGGAAGATACAGTTGTTGCATTGTTTGAGCAAACTAATTGCTATTACTGTCTGCATTGTGAAAAGGCCTGTTGATTTTTGCTGTTTTTTTTTTTTTTTTAATCTGTGAGCACAATTCTGCTACAAACACAGAATAGCTTTTCTGTGATGACATTAGGACAGCCGAATGTGTAGACTCTGGTATACCTGTTTTCAGGATTTTTTTTTGCTTTACGTTGATCTACAGATATACTCTTGCAAATTTTATTCTGTTAAGATATTCCTTGGGTTTTTCTTATTCATTCAGAGCTCTAGCAGAGTTGACCCAACACAGGATATATCTGTACCTGCAGTACTATTTAGTGTAAAGATCAAACTAACTTAAAAGGACTAAGCTGATAAGTATATAAGGAGGTAGCATGGACTGGCTGAAATTCTTGTATGGTTTGGGTGCTAAAAGTAGTAGAGTAAGATAACTGAATGGTCATTTGCATAGATCTGTTCTCTATTGCTGTTATTACTGTGCAGACATAATCTGAAGATTGAATAAATAGAAATTATTCCAGATAAGACAAAAGTTGACCTCCACTGCCTT
>VXAA01002930.1:1504411-1523697 GCA_013399115.1 Anseranas semipalmata
CCGTCTGTTGGTGTTTTTTTTTTTTTTTTTTTTTTTTTAATCTATTTGAGGTCATCAGAGAGATTTTCTTCTTCCGGGGGTGTGGAATGCCAGTGGGTCTGTATTTTCATCATTCTGGACAGAAATACTTTTAGTTCTGTGGAACAATTGTGTTCTAAAGAACAAGTGAACAGACAAAGCACAACCTTTGCTTCAAACCTTTGGTCTTTGTGAGGCCACTGGTTTGAGTGGGTGTAACGGGGAACTCTATCCCTATAGCTGTAAAAATTACCTGATTTAAAAAAAAAAAAACAAAAAACTTTTTCAAGCCCTGTGTGTCAGTATTCTGGGTATGTGCCTGCTCCATGTGCTGCCTGTTACTCTGAGAACATATATTCTAGTGTAGAAAGATGAAAAATGACCAGGTTACATAGAAATGTATACATGGAAAAATTGAACCCAAATCTACTGGGAAGATTTAAGCATACTATATCAATATTTAATTAATATGAATTAATATTTATTTAATTAAATATTTAATTTAATATTAGGAAATTTTAGGTACTGTGTCAAAAAATTCTGGTTTTTAGTCTTCGGCCTATATAGCTAACAGTGCCTTCTTACTCCAAGTAGCTAATGGAGGCTGTCACTTTTCTCTTGAATGCACTTTTATCATAATCAGTATACTTCACCATGTTTTCTGACTAGTCAAATTTGAGAATATGAGGACTATTTTCCTTCATAGATACACCAACTCTGTCATTATCACTGTTTAAACATATTCTGGTTGTTTTGAAAGCATTGAACAGATTGTCTGAAACACCAACATTCCCATTTAAATTAGTGTTGTCAACGTTAATGGCAACTAATAATAGCCTATTAACGCACAAACTGCCTGAGGCTTTGCCTGAGGCTAAGCAAAATATATATTAACAGCAAGTAATGAATGACCAATTTTGTGGGGATCATTGCTTATCTCTGGTTTAGTATAAATATTTCCATTTTAACATGAAAAGTACTACTCTATGGTATGGGAATGTAAATTTTGGAGAGAAATGCTTCAAAATAACAATATTAAAAATAGTTACTTTCTTCCATTGAAGAAGAGTGCATTTACCCTCAGTTCACTGAAACAGTGGTATCTGTCTTTGCAGGATATCAGAACATTGCGTTCAGTGGTTTAGTCTGCCAGAATACTGAGCTGGCAAATTTATTTATTTATTTATTGTTATTTACTTTTCTGGAGTAAAAGATATGGTCCAGGAGAGGATACAACCCTGATCTACAAAAAGGGTGTTCTTTGGACATACAGCCAAAACTATGTGATATGGCATGGAACTGCATCCCTCACCAGCTAGTGTGCTAAAAAGAAGACTGAAGTCTATTTTGTATCCATGTACTCTTCCCCACTGAATTGTTCATGCAGTTCTTGGGTTTTGCTTTTCAGGATGTCTATGCATTTGTAAAGCAGGGTGGTTTACCTCAGATTCATTCATGCCATGTGATAATCCATTTTTGAGCCGCATTTATTTGCATAGCCATCAGTTCTTGCTTTTTGTTACCACATCGCAGCTGAACATGAGTAAGGAACTCCAGCCATTTCTACAATAACACAATTTTTAGCCTGCTTCAGGTTGTCGGATTGTTATAACCTACTTAGTTTTGCTTACTCCTGAAACAGACTTAGGTGCATTTATGCAATCAGTTACTCTTTGTCTAGTAAATAGAGAGAACCAGCAGCACAGTGCTGAATTCCCACGTAGTGTGAAATGCACACTTGGACTTGGAGCCAGATTCATGTTCAGTTCCTGTGGCTGCTTTATTTTATGACAATTTCACTTTAGCTATAGTTCACGATAGCTTCTTTGAGATTTACAGGCAAGAAATTAAGGTGTTGCTACAGGCTGAAATACCAATAGATTGATTGTGGGATATAGCTTTAGAGTGCTTGGGGCCAAGGGATGTTTTTTATTTAATCATATACTTGTCTTTTTAAAAACAAAGCAAGAAAAAAAAAATGCATTCATTTCCTTTTTCCCACAGAAACTATTGGGAAGCCTCTTTCTTAGCATCGGTGTCCAGGATCAGATTCTAGTTGGAGTGATAAATTTTAATAACAACAATCATTTTAAACAGCCGATAGCAAAGGCAAAATTATATTAGCCATGTATAAGTAGAAGTAGTGGAGAAATAAGGAACACTGAAGATAAGGCACTTGCCTGTGCTCACACAATGAATCAGTAACAGTATCAGATGTTCCCTAATTCTCAGTCCTGGGACTAAGTTTTGATTTAAAATATGCCATCTTAAATCATGCATAGCTTCACTGGTGTCAATACAAATCAATTCTGATGAGATCAGAATTCAGCTCCTCTATTCTAACCTGGATAACACACGCTTTCCTTTATAGGTCCATATGAGGCTACAGATCAAAGCTGAGTTTAACGACATAGAAACATGGAAGATTAATATTGTGTAATTCACCTAAGTATTTGTTTTATACCTTGGGAGCAGTGGCCCATTTAATAGAGCTTTTGCCTGCCTAAATTTTTGTTTTTATTTTCACTTTGATTGCTGGGTGGATGGGTGACTTTTGGGCAAGCCTCAGCTCTTTGCACTTCAGGTTCAGTATCGTACCAGTATCTGTTAAAGGGGTAAAGATACTTAATTAGTGAAAGAAATACTGAGAATGCTGCTGCTATATGAGAAATGCAGCTTTGTGAATACTGTAGTTATTCAAACATGGGGAGGACTTAGCTAAGGACAAGGTTCTGATTTAATTTATAGTGTGTGTCAATAGACCTACTGTGAATTCACACCTGTTTAAATTAAACCTGAATTTAGCTCTTCATAAAAGTCCTGTATTTTAATGCAAGAAATTGAGAGTGTAGGGATTAATGTTGCTGTTATTTACTGTTATTTTGTAAACAAGCCAGTCATTAGGCTGATCGCTCACGTTCTCATTTCTCCAGGAAATTACTACCAACAGCTACATTATAATAACAATGCCTGCTCTGAGAGGAGGTATCCATGTGATTCTCTGTGCGGGATTTTGTTCGAAATAACAATGGCTGTCTGAAGTATTTCTATTAGCTACTGTCCTGTCACTCTCTATTTACAATGGTACAATTAGGAAATGGAGTTACTAATTTGCAAGTAGAGGAGTTAGGTCAAATATGTGCACGTAGCCTTGAAAATATAAAAGTAAACATCAGTCTTAATCCTATTCTGTGTGTGTCATTTAATATTTTCCTCTCCATTCCTAGTGTGCTTTGCTTTGCCTTTTTATTGTAGCGAGGATTGCCTATAAAATCGTGGTTGTAGGTGACTGTTGGATCGTTTTAGTCACCTAATGGATTAAGGAAACCACAAAACTTGCACAAAATACAAAGCCCCATTGTGAAATTCCTTGAATTTTTGGAGTTTACTATAGCTTGTCAGATATTTGATATATGATGCTCTCAGATATTTGACAGAAACAGGCCAGTAATCCTCCCTTAATAAAAGATTTCTTTTGCTTCTGTCATGGTTTTTCTCTTTTAGTGTTTAAATAGTATTTATGTTGGTTGCTGTTGTTTCAAAGAAGCCTCCTCAGTGTCAAAGGAAGTGCATGAATCTCTGCAGTAACATAGCGATGCTTTTTGTGGGAGCTTTGGAGTGTACACTGACATTGTAACTGCTCTGCTGGACTTGTTAAGAGTGTAAAATGCTTTTGTTGGCCTCAGAGTAGTTCCTTTGGAAATGTTACTGTCTCAAAGGAGGCATGTAAGTCATCTGAATTGTTCTGGATAAGTGTGAGATGCTTCTGTAAGCATTGTAGCATCACCTCAGTTGTAATATCATGAAATTCTTGCATTTGTGCCCCTGGTGTTTAAGCCCTTTATGAAATTGCTTGTATATCAAAATGTAGCTAATGATAAGTTGTTGTTTGTCAGTGTTGTGGGGAAAATTCTGCCTTTTAAAATGACTGTCTTCATTACTTTTGCTGACTGACATGGGTATTGCATCTGCCTATCTGTTGTTTTAATCTTTACACATATGGTATATTAAAATCAGGACACAGTGTTGTTAAAACATTCCCTTTATTGTATTTGTCTTGTAAGCACAACGAACACTAATTTAAAGGCAAATATCAAACGGTATTTAATATTTTACAGTAAAGATAATGAACATAGCAGAAATATTGTTGATATTCCATAATCCAAATGACCTTTGCCCACAGCATAGCAAAATGTAGCTGTGCATTTGCACAAGATTGTGTAATATTTTTAGCCCTGCAGTTTTGTTTTCCTTCATTGGTAACTCAAAGCAGGGAGGGAGGGAAGCTTGAGGAGAGCAGTCAGGTCTAATTTTTATCCCAGAGATGAGTAACTTGGCTGTAGAGCTCAAAAAAAAAAAATAGCTTGGCTTTCCTCCTGAGTTATGCAGAAGGGATAGTGAATGTGGCTTAAGGAGCCTGTAGCAATATAAATTATTGCTCCTTCTTTCTTTTAAATCCTTTTGACGTTCTCAGATGGAAATGAGTGTTCAGGAGAAGTATTTCCACAAACATTTTACAATGTAAGATGATGTTGCAGTGCTTCTGCAATTGTTGGGAACTCGGTTACCTAGGCTGACACAGAGGGAAACGGTGAGGTGGGACGGGCAGACAGCTCCTGCGTTCTGTCAGAGCGCTGCGGTGCAGAAGCGTGAGGATTCTCTTCATTCTTCTTCATTGCCTTCATTTCGGCAACCTTCGTGAGGATAGGGGGACCCAGAACAAAATACTTTTTCTGGTTTGGAACATTTATCACGAATTCTACGTGAGGACAGCTCTGGACTGGGAACAGTTCCATTCTAAACAATAGACGTGTCTATCCTGATGTTTTATTTATGTTGTTTTATTAATAAATTTATAATGTTTTATTTCTCATCTTTTTTGGTTAAAATTTAAAAAGTATTTGAAGATCAGAAAGCTGTTTTGCAGAAACAACCTGCAGCCATTTTATATGTATTTCCTTTGGAATAAAATATTTATTTTAGTTTAATGCTGGCACTTTCACTTTTATGTACTTATTTTGAAATATAAGCAATTCTCGTTTATATGTCTTAACATGCAAATGTTCCTTACAGTTGGAACCTGGTTTTCATCAAGGTTTAGGATGTCCTGCTGAAAGCTGCAAGTTGTACATCATTAGTTCAAAACAAGGCTAACAAGAAAATTTGTGAACTCTGATCATAGGAGATGATAGTTAAGGCAACTAGATAAACAAGATGAAGTTACTCGTATTCGGTTCCTTACACCCTCAACCAGTGTGGTTTCAATACAGAGATATCTAGAGTTTTTTTTCCCCCAGCAAGATGCTTTTCAGCAATTTCAAACTGTAACACTGTGAGATAAAAGTAAGGGATCTAGGAAATGAGTACAGGATTGGTAGCAAAGTGGAAAATACAAATTATCCTTTTAGGGTTTAGCAAGGTTTAATCAAAATATAATTTCTTCTTGATAGTATGAGATCTTCTAAGAATGTATTATTTTGTCCTACCAAAGATGACAAAAGATTGCTTATTCTTTCTCTTCAGCTTTTTTGTTCCATTTCTTACCCATTTAATTCATTGTATATTAAATTATATGGGAAACTCTTATCTTCCATTTTCAAATTTGTTAGTATTTCATTTCCTGTTGGGGAGTATGATGAAGATCAGCATAAATCTTTATTATTCAAAATTATAAATATTAGCATATCCTCATCTTACAAATGGGAATTATTAATAGCAGCAAATAGCTTTGGTCCAGAACATCTAGAAGAAAGATAGAAGATGGAAAAAGTGGCTGCTTCCCATGGCTGTAACCTCCATAGTCTTCTAAAAATGAAAAATAAAGCAAACATATTAGACTATTTTGTCTTCCTGCAGTAGAGAATAAGATAAGGATGGGAAGTTGTATATGAAATTACAGTTAATTTATACAGAATAATACAGATTTGAATACTGCTTGTTTCAACTTGCTTTCATATTGCAGGTCATATGAAATGAAATGCAGTATTTTAGATATTAATTTTGTTTTCTTTAATCGTACCTAGCTCTATTCCCCAATTTCGTATTTTGTAACATGAGCATAAGAGAAAATGAATAATTAGCTCTTCTAGAATGTGGGTCTAGGAGCACTGAATAATTCCTGCAGGCTGCTTCCTCTCCCTAACAGATGTTTTTGAGTAATATTTTAATTAGATTCACATATTCTGATGACTAATTATGTTGCCAGTGTTGTTTCTTTATCTTAAGTTTCTACTCCAAATGATTTGCAATGTAGATTTTATGCAGAGCTTCCCAACGCTGAGTTTGAATTGAGCAGCACATGTCCGCATCTGATTGTGAGTTATTCAACGTGAGGTGTGTCGGCTGTACAGAGGAGCAGCCCTTTGGCAACCAAATGTTTTGAAGTAACTGTGTTCCTTTGCCTTGGGTGGCATCCAGAAAAGGAGCTGGGGAAAGTCAGTGATCCTGAGGTTCTTTCATACGGTGATACCAAGGGTGCCAAAAGACCTGTGTGCTGGAGGAAATGACTGCAAGTGAGGATGGCTTAGGACATCGGGTCAGGGTTGTTCAGTTTTATTCACTAGAAACCTTGCTAAAAGCTACAAAAAGAATGTAAGAAGCCCAAGGGACAAAAGTTCAGGGTACTCCTAAGCTGTATATAGTGTTTATTATGGTTCATAGCAATCCTCCTTCCTCACCTCGTCGGTTTTATGCATCCTACAGTTATATCTTCTCTGGCACCATTAGAAAAGTAATCAAGACAGCATGGTGTACTAGATCCAAGAGAAAAGAAAATACCACTATTTTAACAGAAGTCAGGTTAAAAGAGAGAAATGTTTGTATCTGTTAAATGTCCTCCTACCCCCAAATGATAAGCATGTTGTACAAATTTGAACACATGAATATCAATGATTTTGAATTTCTGGGACTCCAGCTGCTAGACTTTTTCCCTGTTTTTCTCTCTCTGAAAATCCCATATAGTTTTAGCGTTGGTTGTCTAATACTACTGCAGAGTATGATTCCAGTTTGATGCAGCCAATGTTGTTTCATTTGTGAAACAGTTGAATGTTATTGATGAACTGTTAATTTTCTTTTGGCTTTTGAATCCAGTCATTGTAATGAGCATTGCTGAATGTTGCTTTGGGCTTGTTTACATCGATGTAGTAAGCATGGCACTTGTTTTGAAGCTGAAATGAGATCACATTTGTAAATGGGCTTGAAATGTTTTGTTGTGATTTATTTTTATATTTTCCAAAACAGTGTTACACTTTCTATTATTCAAATACCATGGCTGAGGAGGAATCGGAGGTATATTTCATGTAGAGGAGTGGGTGAAGCCATTTCTTTAATGAAACAAATGTTAAAGAGATTGTTTCCTTGCGGTGTGGTATGTTTGCCCATAGGATCTTCACCATCTTGTCACTCCACTTAGCTGCATCTCAGCTGGTGGGCTGTTCAGCATTTGTGACAGAGTTAAGTGACTCCCTCCTACACTCTGAAGCAATGCCTTTGCCTTGTGGAAAGACAGCAAGCAAAAGGGGGCTTTGTGCCACAAACACACCGAATAATGTCCATAATTAATGCAGTAAACCACATTTAATCAAAAGGGTATTTTTCATATATTTCAGTGTAGCTTTTAAACTGCGTGTGCAACATACAGAGGTCATGTCTTGATAAGTAAGGCGGTGTACATTTTGTTTGTAGTGGCTCATTCAAATTAGTTCAGCATAAATGAAAAGCATGGCTTTACAGTATAGCTTTCCCTTTAGGGGAATGGTACAACACTATAGTCTATTTATTCAGGCTTTAATGTGCTATCTTGACTTCCAAGAAACATTCTTATCTCAGTAGCCTAAATGTGACTGAAAGAGCCATCCTCTTCCGGCGTAGTAAGAGAGGAGCTAGAAGCTGCTGGTCTGAGGAAGATGCCTCCCTCCCTTGGAAGCAGTGTGTGTTTGCTCGTACGTAGTCAGTGCTTGGAGTCAGCTGTTGGTGTTCTGCCAAGTCCCTGCTGCATGTCGTTGTTGTGTCTCTGCCGGTGGAGTAAGGGATGCTACAGCGCTCTGAAACCTGTCTGCTTTGATATGAGGAGAATATAAGAGGTGATCTGTTCATGGGGAAGCCCTTGCATCCCACCTCTTCTGTGCACCTGTTAAGCATCAAAATATTTAAGAAAGGGGGTTGTGCCTTTTTCAAAAATCCTCAGCACATCTCATCCCCAGCTCAGAAACCCGTAAGAACAGGGCTGTTCAGTGCTTCTCCATTGCTTCAGTAGTGGAAGACCTTATGTCCCATTTTGTACAAGTGACTGGGCTAGTAGGTGCTGGTGAACATGTGTGAAGGTGGGCACCATGGCTGCAGCCTGCTGGTGCTGAGGTGCTGAAGGCAGCAGAGCCCAAATGTTCCTTGCAGTGTCTGTAATTATTCACGTTTAGAATCGTGGCTTATCCTTTCCAACAAGGGGCACTGCCCAAATGCTTTGTTGACATGCATTCAATGTGCCTACGACTATCTTTTTGTCTTTGCCCGTGGGGAAAAATATAATTGAGTCATTCTTCCTCAAGCCTGCGTGGCTGTGTGTTCAGTCAGTTCAATGTTTATCTCGACAGTCCTATTGATGATTGCATTGATTATTTTTCTTCTAGCCTGTGATTCTGTCTCCATTCTAGCTTTTTAATTTTTATAGTTCGCTTCCTTTTGAGCAGCAAATTCAGCTGTGTTTGGTTGTATGCATATTTTGCTAGGAATATAATTGCCTGAATACAGATTTCTCTGTAGTAGCTAATAACCTGCAGTACTTGAAAGCTCCTTTTCTTTTTATAACCTGTCTCTTTTCCAATACATTTTCTAATTACTACACTACAGTCCAATTTTTATTGGATCATTTTAGAGCATAATAATTCATTTCTGATCCCTAGTACCTCTCGTCCATGTCTGAAGTGATCCACATTATTTCAGTCACTTATTTTTGTTTACATCTTTCCTCTGCAGACGGTCTTCTCTGTTTTGTCTCAAAATATCTTTCTGGCTGGCATCACCATTTTAGTCTTGTGATATCCAATTTCCTTTTAATACAGAATCAAATAAAATGCATTTTCTGTACTTTACCAGTCAGCTATAGCTGAATTTTTTTATCGTTCTCGTACATAACTTATACATTGGTTGGTGGCTAATAATGGCAAAAAAAAAAAAGCTGAATCAGAAAGATCTGGAAAAAAAAGTAGGAAGACCGTTTTATGCTGAATGCATTTTTTAAAAATAACAGCTGTAAACACAATGACACATGTATATGCAGTTACTTTAGAATTTAAACAATGTTTATGAATAAATATGAAGTTAATATAATATATATATAATATAATATAATAAATATGAAGTAAAGAGACATAATAAGTAGATAGACCAAATCAGCTGTTTTTTTTTTTTTTTATAAATCTTTGTAGAATTATTTGTTCATTCCTAGCTTCTATAATGGATTAGAAAGACTGATTACCTTCTGTTTGTTAGAAAGAGAGAAGAAAACTACATATCCCTTCACACTGCAGAAACCTACGTCAAAGCCTGCAGTTTGAGTTAGGTTTCTCTGCCAGGCTCAGTAGGAATTGTTGAGGTACTGAATCCTTATCAAATTTGTGGTAAGAAGCCTCTGGTAAGAAAAACGGCAGTGAATTGCCACTTTCAAATGGCTTCAGCTCATTTTCTTCCAAGGCTTTAGGATTGTGCAGTCATGAAACAAAATGTAATTCCTGACTGTGAACTCAAGTGAATTGATCCAGCCTCTAGACATCTGGCCAGGCTCAGGTTGTAGGTTCCCACTAGGGAAATGTACATTAGGAGTCAGAATGCAAAAATGTAAAGAACCTGCAGCCAGCTTGGAAGCCACCAGGGCTGGTCCATGAAGCAATGATGTTTGGATGTTAGCATTGCCAGCTCAGATCATGTTTTGGTGATAGTCTTTGACAGCAGTTCACTGTAGAATCCCCATCACCAAAAAACTAGAGTCTCTTGCACTGCTCTCCCTGTCATTGCTGGCCTTTCACTGTATAATGATGTAATTTGCAGTTTTGTATGCCCATAGGAAAAAAGTGGTAGTTGAGTGCTCTTTGAAGAGTAGTGGTTTAGTTCAGATGTACAGCATAGCTGCCAAAAATACACAGCAGGAGCTTCCCATCCTGCTGCTTTCCCTCTTCCTGTCATAATGTTCTCGTGTTACTTGCCTCTCTTAAAAGTCTCTTTATGTCCTGTAAGGGCAACGCATTCCTATGATGGTCTTGGTAAAGTCTATGACTGAGAATTGTCTCAAGCTTGAATCCTAAAATCAGTATCAGTGTGCTGACACAAGTCAAGAAGTGGGAACATGAGGTGTTAAATTAAAATGTATCATTTTACACTGTAGACTTGGCAGTGCTAGGTTAACGGTTGGACTTGATCTCGGAGGTCTTTTCCAGCCTAAGTGATTCTATGATTCTATTCTATTTTCTGAAGCAATCATCCCTGGAGAACTAGAGGGCCTACAGAGAGAGATCTTCTGAAGGGTTTGTCAAACTTCTCCTTCGTGGCCTTCTAGGATGCGAGTTTTGGGATTGGTTGTGTTGCTGGTTCTGGTACGTGGCAAATACATGCACTGTAGCTCAGTACTTCTGCCACATGTAGCAGCTTAAAAAGTTTCGAGTCCTGGAAGCATTTATATGTCTCACAAACATCAGTGGTTGTGCTGAAATCAATTGCTACTCAAAAGGTAAGCAGGTGAGAAGTATGGAATTTGTGCATCTCAGTTGATAGTTTTGTTGTTGTTTTTTAGCTTGACTTGCACAACCATTACATCAACATTTCAATTAATTTGAAAAGTGGGTGTTTCAAAATTCAGACTATCTCAGATACTTGCCTTCTTCCCTTTATATTGATCCTTGTGCGGATACAAGAAAGGCAAACATCCCAAAGAGCAGCTGACTGGGCAGTTGAACATTTGTTCCTGTTCATGTGAAGTATAATTATATGTGGTGTTCTCTAGCTGACTTAGGTCAAGCAGCTTGTGTTGGTAATTTCAAATTTGGATACTTCTTCGGATGCTTCCAATGAGTGACTAAAACAGTGAGAAGATGCACAGGGACAGTTACCTAGAAATTCTGTAGTACAAGTAAGTCTTTCTTACAGACTCACCGTATTCAGCTGATTAAATCACTTCTACAAATATTTCCTTTAGTTTTGCTTTAAATGGAGATAGTGACCTGAAAACAGATGACAAATACTTCAGTGCATTTTTTTTCCTGATCTGTCATTTTATTTCCTTAAGGATAGCAGAACAAGGAACTTCTACTCTAATTTAACCTGATTGGTTTTTAAATGCCTATCAAATATATTGACATTTCTTAACTCCACATCTTTGAATTAATTTCTTGACTTTTCTCTTGAATGTTGCTTGTTTCTGCTAATATAGGGCAACCTGGGGGATTGGTTAGTGACACGCTTCTGGGTCACCTCAGTTTTATGATAAGCTGATAAGTGTGAATGAAATTTGTAGTCATCCTGAAACAAAATAGAGTAGTAGTAGAAAGCCCAATCTCATTGTCATTTTGGAGGCTAAAACATGATAAACTGTAGTGATGAGAGAGCTGTATATACTTCATTCTGCTGGATGGAATTTAAAATATTTGGAACTACTGTATTTGCCCTCATAACACAGGATTTCCTCTTCTTTTTAGGTTGTATAGTATTACTTTGAAATGTTTACCTGTGTTCAGTATACACAATGAAGTTTATCAGTTAATGGAATAGTAGGAAAATACAAAAAATAAAAAATCCTAATTATAGTAGGACACTGTCGTAGAGGCAGGTCATGAGAAGAGGTTTTAGTTAGCAGTGATGACCTTATCATTTGGCAGTTTCCTAATGTCCTAAACACTGCTTCCAGGCAGTGATGTTTGTTCCTTGTATTACAAGAATGCTAATAGATTCTCATCAGAATTAAGGCTTATTTTGCTTCACGTTACATAGACATGGTTAAAATATGAAACAGTCCTCTGAAGAACCCAAGCAGTATACATATATTGATTATTTCATCTCTGTTATCTTACACAGGTTCATTCTGAGCCTCATATAATATGCATAAAGCTCTTAGATACAGGACTACTGGTCCTGTAGGATACTGGTTATTAACTGTCAACTTCATAATTATCCTTTTCTTATCAGTTATTAAGATGGTAACAAGTCAGCGTTTGCACAAATATTTAGTTTCTGTATAAGGAAGCTTTTCTTGTGTAAAGGATAATTGTTTTTTTTAAGTTTTTAATTTTTTGAAATCTTTGTTTCTGTAGCCTAGAAGCTACAGCAGTTAAAATTGGGAAGTGGAGCAGAGCTTTAAAAGTGGTGTTTGTTCTTTTTATTGCTGTTGTCTATGTTTAGAAATATTAATTACTGAAAATATTTAAATATAATACTTAGACTTTTTAAATTCTTTGATTGTTTTTCAGTCAGGAAATAGATAATACAGATATTTCTTACAATATTATTATTTTAGCTGATTGCTTCTTTAATATCAGAAATGGGTGAAAAAGTGTAGCATACCACAGTATCCACATTAGGGATGTAGACCTCTATGAAAAATTATAGTGAAAGGTGTCAGAATTGTGCTTCTTACCTGATATTTAAGCTGCAGACATTATAAACATCATTGCTGGCACAGAAGTAGATGTAGAAGACTTCAAAGATCCAGAAGGATACACGGGAAATCAAACAGGATTCAGTGCTGGGGACAGTAACCAAAAATAAAATATTGAATAGGCTCTACTTTGGAAAGCAGTAATGCTGAAAGGGACCTTAAGGGGCAGTAAATGAAATAACTGGAGCCAACAAGTCAAGTGCTACCTTGGGCTGCCTGCGTATGTCAGTCTTGTCTGGGGTCTGTGAAATACAGCAGATGCTGCTAAGACTTCTGTGAGCAGTCAGTTCTGAGCATTTCAACACCAGGGATGTATCGAACTGAAGAGATCCTCAGAGGAGTGCAAAATATCATTATGTCTTCAGGACTTGTTAGTCATCTTTAACGGGTCTGAACATGTAGAGAATGGCCAAGTGACACCTAAGACGGAGAAGTGATAACTCTGAAACAGGTATGGGACTGGGAGGGAGGAGGATTTTGAAGGTCACTAAGAGGCATATAGTGTCACAGCTGCACGTAGAGTACAGTACAGAATATACGGGAGAATATATCTGCTAGCGGGCAAAGACCCAGCAATGAGTTTTTGGTAGCTGTAATCTGCAGACTGAGATATTTAAAGAAGAAATCAAATATAGTTTTAGAATGATTTAGTCATTCAGCGTGGGGATAATTTGCCAAGGGGCAGTAAGCCCTTAACACTTGGAGCCCTTAGGGACTGAATGTTTTTCAAAACATGCTTAAGCTAAACCTTGCATCGTTGGGGTTAGTGTGAGGGTCACTGGTTGAAACTGTGGTTCTGATTGTGAAGGTGATGAGATCGGATGGGCACATGGGCTCTTGCTTTGCTTCATACACTGTGAAGCTATTATGTTTTTACTGACTGTTACATTTTTCAAACATGTCTGTTTAGAGTAGTATGAAGCAATAAATGAAGTGGTAGAGGTTTTGTGGCTGCAGTTGTTTAAAACAAGCCAACACAATTGAGTATATACTATAGAGGACATGACAGGCATGTGATTCATTGATTGCAGTTCTTCATCAGTTTGTAGTCGAAGAAAATAACCTAATAGATCTTTCCATCTCTGACTTGTGTGATGTTGTCTGTAGTTCTAGCTGCTGCCCTATACATTTGGCAACTGGCCCAAACCCCAAAAATTATCACTGAGAAATTAATTTTCTATCAGCAAAGAAGGACAAAGGCCATTCAGTTTGTTGTTTACACAGAAAGCTTATTGAATCTGAAGACTATACATCTGGGAATGAGCTGCTAGAATCCATTTGTAAAATGATAATGCTAAAACATCAGAGAAGTACTTGTGCAGTAGTCAGCTGTTAAATAAAGGGGAGTTTAGGCAGAATGCGAGGTATTTATTTGTGGTATCCCATGTAGACAGAAGTTTATTAAGGGTGTGAGTGAAGAAATCAAAGAAAAACACATCTAATCAAATTGTACCAAGATCAAATCAGAATCTTCCTGCCATTATCCTATTGCACTGCTGCCCTCCCCTGACGAGGTATTAATCACAGCTTCCTTTTCTGATATTTAGCTTCTGCTTCAGATTCCTTCCATGGCAGGCTCTGTCTCTTACAAAAGTTTTCCATCTATTCAAGCACGCTGGCTCTTCTAGCTCAGCTGGAGTTTGTAGTCTGGTGGATACAGGCAGATTTAATTTTTCTGTCCCCAAAGCTCTTGATTAAGAGTGGACGCTGCTAATTAACCCACTTTGCATTTTGAGTGGCTGATCCCCCGTCTGTCAGTGCAGTTTGTCTCACCTGTGATTACTTTTCATCTCCTTTGTCAGAAACAGGCTTTGCCAAATACTAGCTTTGGAAAATTCTGAACTGGGGATTTTGTAAATCTCTTGGGCATTTCTCTGTTTCTTGCCAAACACTTGATACAGATAAGGAACGTTTTCTGTTATCCTTTCTGTCTTTGCTTCAGAATTTTAGCACTGACCTCCCCATAAAGAAAAACATTGAACATAAAACTACTGTGAAGGAATAGTTCTGCTCGTCTAAGCCTTACAGGCTATTTCTTCAGAAGAAAACTAGCAGTGATGTTTCTTATCCATGACCTGGTATGTGACTAGTTTGATCCCAGTGAAAAAAAAATTAAATCACCGTGAAGCAAATGTTGTAAATCAGGTGCTGTCACTGCTAATTGAAAGCCAGAGAAACTGGACTGAAATGTGAGTATTAAACAGTAAGTTAACTTTACTGCAACAGGTCAGTGTTTTAAATGAGTTTACACAAGCATTTGGAGTGTGTAACTGGCTACCCTCTCTTTTATTATCCATTGCACTTGTATGCCGCTTTTCTTTTGTCATTGCTGCATCTAGTGAGGCAGAGGAATGCACTAAAGGCATTTTATTATCCAACACAAGATCATTATACTTCATGACTGCCCAATCGACATTAAGTCACATGCCCCTTGGCCTAGAAGTCTTTTAACAAGGTCCAGAATTTGAGTTATATGTCAGTCCAGTTTTGGCTGAGACAGGCAGCAAGCGCGCCTGCGCTGATGGGGGACAGGCAGCCGGCGCTGGGAGCTGGAAAGCAGCAGCCCTCTGAGCAGCTCTGTCCGGCCCCGCGCTGGTGGCAGAGCCCAGCGGAAATTTGTTGTTTAGAAACTGGCTATGCTTTCGTTTGGCTTCTGGCTTTTTCCCTGGGAGAAAACGTTTGTTTGACTGGGGATTTTTACCTGAGGAAGGCCTGTGATTCAGCATGTAGAGAGTGAGTCACCAAAACAGGAACCGAAGTGATCTTGCTCTTTTCTAGAAGTTACTTCCATAGTGCAAGCACCTTGCTAGCATCCCCATGCTTAGCGCGGCTGCCTTGTTATGAATTAGCTTATAAGTGCTAATAATACATCATGGTGAAGGCACTCATTCTTTGTAAATACACGACTAAATTAATTTAATTATTGCTCTTGCTTGTATGCTAGCTAATCGTACATTTTATGAATGAAAAGGTTAAAGTCCTGCTCTATAAATTCCACTTATATGAGAGCAGGATTGGTTTCATCATGTTGTTAAAGCAAATACTGAAATCTCTACTTAATTACCTTTATTCTTCATATAGACAAAGATCACAGAGGAGTGAATAGGTGAATGAGTAGGAGTGTGTGTTATTGTGTAATTTGTTATGCCATGAAATTACACAAAATACATTCCTGAAGAAGTTGGAGTAATGATCCTCTGTAGTTGTGTGGAGACGTAGAGACAAAAAGATCTGGAAGAGAGGAAACTCGCATGTTCCTGTATTCATCAGTTATAATAAATGCTCATATATAAGTTAAGAGCTTCAGGCAAAAAGAATTTTGCAATGTGTCATCACCTTTGTTAAACCTTAATCTTTACAGCAGTACTGAATATTCCTCTCTGCCTACAGGTACATTTTCAGTCTTGTTTACCTTTTCATGCGAACAGTGCTGCTTTTCTGAATTTATGCTCTCTTTCAGTTATGATAATGATCATTATTCTATGAATATCAAGTCTACTTGTCAAAAAATTTCTGGTGTCAGAATTAAAGGTGTGTGTGCATATGCATTATGTTACAGGCACTACTTGTCTTTTCTGTTCCTGCCCTCTCCCTCGGCATCCCTCACATATTAAGCGTACAGAATGGACTGTGGCAGCATGATGACAAGCCATTCAATATTTTAGTTTATTTTCGTTGTTCAATGTATAGCCTTAAGCCTTATTTATTGCCACTATTCAAACCTTGTTCTTACAACAATATTAATTTCCTGTTGGCAATTCCATGGTGCTTATCACTGTAGTATTCAAATACTTCACAAATGCTAGTGTATTTCTCTTTGTAATAATCCTGGGAAATGATGGGGGCATTACCTCCATTTTATGGATGGTGAATTCACGTACATACACAAAAAATTCACAAGAACACCTGCTCAGCTTGGGCATCTAATTAGAAATGCTCAACACTTGATTTTTTTTTTTCAGTATATTTCAAACTCTAGTATGATATAATACTAAGAATAGCTCATATTGAATTGTTACAGCTATGTATGTTTATAAAAAGGCAAAATAAGAAGTTAAATTATCATGTGGCATCAGTTGGTTTTTCATCAGTTTCTAACACCTAAGTTTGGTGCAAAGGTTACACTACTTGAGCTGAAGAACTATTGATAGCAGTAACAAGCTGTCATCTTCTCTTTGAAACCAACACTGAAAGGAAAAGAAATCAATATATCGCTTTATTTTTCCCCTTCTTTGAAGCTTCTTTCCCTGGTCTGGTCCCAGTCACTTTCTTTCAAAGCCTGAGCTTTACCCCAGGCTTTCTCCGACTTAATTTTAATTTCTTCTTTCTGGGCTTTCTGTTCAGATTCTAGTCCTCTTACCACAGCAGTCATCAAGAGGCCTGATCTCACTATTCCTGCTAAAATAGTTTTCGTATGCTCCCACCTTCTCTCCTTTTGCATTTTAGTCTATTTAAAAAAAAAAAAATACCAAAGCTTCTTGTTGCTAACCATTTCCTTTGCCTGGTTTCTGTCCAGATGGTTTCATCAGATCTGCTCTCTTCTTCAGGAGTTTAAATCTGCTGCCTGTCTTCTCCATCATGCTTAAGTGCCATCAAGCAGAGGTCTTTAGAAGCATAGGAGGAGGATACCTCTGGCTCTCAGACTCATTCCCTAGCACTGTCCTTGCTGGATAAGGAAATGTAGCAGTGAGAGCAGAGACCTGACCACTGTCGCCCTGGGCTGATGCATTCTCAGCCTCTCTGCAATGTGGTGCCAGCACTTTCTGGTCACCCAGGGGCCTCTGAGGACTTCTGTGCATTTTGTTTGGATGCAAGACTGACAGAAAGGCTAATGCTATGACAATTTGCAAATCTCTTGCTCTAACAACAGCTTAGGGGCCTTGGAACATTTTAGAGGAAAAGGCTCCAGCAACACATGTAAAACACATTGTCCCTAACATCCTCCTCAGGGATGTCTGGGTGAAACCAAATAACCCTCCCCACTTCCCTGAACACCCTGGGGTAGATACCTGGTATGGGAGGTTCATTCTAAATGCTTGAAAGTTCAGGAGAAAAAAAAAAAATGTCATATTGCAATAAGGAGTGTTTTAAGAAGGTTAAAATAATAGCCTAAGTAATATACCAGCTTCCTACAAATTTTCACTGAAAATAATGCTTTCAAAAATAATCTGAGATATTTTACATTCTGTAACATTAACTTTGTGGTCCACACCCAACCACGCCCAATAATTAATTTGTTGGCCCAAAACTTCCAGCTTAATCCCTGTTACATGGTCCTGATTTGAGTGACATTTGTGAGTTGGTGAAAATGATTGATGCTGAATGCATATGTATGTCAGTTTGTGAGTTTTGGCATATCCAGTCATGGGATGTGACTACATGGGATCATCATGGAGTCAAAAGGTAGGTATCTGTCTCTACACGATAATAGAGAATTGACTTGTACAAAGATTTTGTAGCTTGCCCTGCTAAAAACATTTGTTCAAAGACAGTCAGCTAACGTTCTAAATGAGGTGTGAAGAAAGTTACAAAGGAAGACCCTGGAGTATTTTCTGTAAAAATTTTTTCTTTTCCTCCTACAGGAGGACAGATATAAATTTTCACTGTATATCAAATTTAAAAGCATATGTTAACAAATGTCAACTTTGTAAGTTTGCAAAATATACTTTTTCTTTTCAGCAGGTATTTAGGGTTGTCCATTATAACATTTAAACTTCTTTACGATAGCTTCTTTTGTGATTTTTTTAGGCTTTCTTAAGATAGCGTTTTCGTTCCTACGTTGCTAAATAAGTGCAATTACCATGCCACCTTGGCATTTCTCTGGAAAGCTAGCAAGCTTTCCTTTCTTTTCCCGTTCCTCTTGCTTCAGCAATGGAAATGTGCTCGAGTGTTTATGGACCCCAGATGCTCAGCTCCAGATGAGTGTCTCTAGGAGCAGCTGGACATCTGCTCGCCTTGCTGATTTACAGGTAGATGTTCCCTCTGGGAGTGATGCGAGTTTTGCTGGTTGGTGTTTTGTCCTCCTTGTCTGGTTTGGATTTGGAGGGATATGCTTGCAGAGTTGGTTAATTCTGGAGGTTAAGCCTTTGCCATAGCAGTTGGAGAGTACTGCATTCGGAAGCGTGCAGTACATAATTATTGACTGACTGTTAAAAATGTGTGCGCGCATATAGATCTCGATTCAGTAAAAGATGTGATATGTAGTCTGAGGAGTTTTTAATTTACAGGTAATGTGGTTGTTGTTTGTCTATTTTCAGCTGTACAGTGGTTATTGTTTACTATAATTTCAATTTTAAGTAACAGTCAGTGAACTGATGGTCGTATTACAGTGTATTTCATTAGCATCTGATACTTGAAATATTCTGCTAGCCTAAAAACATTCACCAAACAGTCACTTTGATTGTACACCAAATAACTCAGCTGCTCTGCTAGAGCATTACAACAAATCCTGCCCGGTATTTCCTTGTTTCTGGATTGGACGTTATCCAAAGTACACTGAAGAGTTCTATGTTATTAATGAGTGTGGCTGCACACATAATCTAGTTTTGGGATTATGAATCCTTCTTTTGGATTATCCTAATTTGTTTCAATATGTGTTCAATGGTTGGAGAAATACAGTATCCTGTAGAAC
>VXAA01002930.1:1533034-1711075 GCA_013399115.1 Anseranas semipalmata
AGGTTGTAAGACAGGTCCTCTAATCAGGCTTTGTCTCTTATTTTTATTTCTCTCCTATATCTGTGTGTTTGAGGCTTAGTTTCAGTCCAGTTCTTTAATAATTCAGAATGAATGTTCAGTAACTTTGCACTTGTTTGGAGTTCGTGAGTAAGTTAGATTGCTTTCACATTGCCCTAATTATTGGTGCCTTATATTTGGCAAGCCTATCTCTGTAAAAATGTATATGTTCGATGCCTTGTTGCTGAGGTGAGAGGAAAATGTTATCAGCCTCTTTATATCCAGCTGAGGCCAGGTGTTGTTCATTAACATGTAAATAGTGCAATTAGTGCCAATTATGATTTAAAAAGAAACATTAAAATCTAAGGGAATACAGTTGTGCCACCCATACTTTTTTTTGTGAGTTTTACTGCTTTAGCTTCTTTTTTTAGGCACCTGTTACCACTTTCAGTCTTGATTACTATAGGGCTTCAAGCTGATGTTTGCTTCCGAATGCTTAGATGTGTGGAGAGAAGAGACTGGGTGATGATGCAGAAGCAGGAACTCAGGTCAGATTGCATTTAATCACCTGCTGAAGGAATACTTTCTGTCAGGTACCACTTCACAGGAGAAAAACACTATGTATGGCAGTGCAAGCGCAGGCACACAGTTTTGGGCAGCCAGATGCCACTTCGGTGCAGTGGTGCTCCAGCATTGTCCTGCCTGTTTCTACAGCTTCAGAATCTTTGACACTGGGAGCTCTTCAGATGCTATTGATCTCACATATCAGGTCTCGCTTTCTACTTGGGGCAGGAAGTTTTGCTACTTCTTCAGGTATATGCCGTCAGGAACTTGTTTCACGTATCTGAAAAAGATTGTGGTGGTTCTTCGTTCTGTACCCCATGATGCAAAAGACAGTGGATTCTGACTAAAACAGATGAAGGTGCTTGTTGTGATGTTTGAGTTTATACATGTTAGTGGCAGGAATACAATTAAATGTGCATCCTTTATAAGAGTTGTATTCTCACTTGTACAGCACACCTTGAAATTAAGCCTGCTTCTGCTGGCTTATCAGGTCTCTCAATAGACTGATGTTCAGGTGCAGTTATCTGACTGCTTTCTTAGGTTCTTCTCTTCTTAATGTAATGGAACTTCTATCTAATAAAATACAATATTTTCATTTCCGACCAGTTCTTCCACCTTCCGAGGATTCTGAGATGTAGGTGTTCAAGAAGGGCCAAAAGATGAGCCTCTTTCTATTTGTATAAAGACACACTGACATACAGAAAAACTAAGTACATTTAATATTGACATCAGTCTTACATCTGCTTCATAGTGTGATCCCTTATAGAAAAGTACTGCAAGAAGTAGTTGAATAGTAGTACAGTTTATTTTGTATTAATATTTAATCTGATACGAAAAGCACTTAAAGGATCTAGGGATGTGGGCCTTCTATTAGAAATGGCTTCTGTGTTGCACCAAGCAATTACCACCCAAGTAAATGAAAGCAGGAAGTTAGTTCTAGTATCACTAAGTTCTAAATATTGTTCTGTTGGGAAAGCTTTTGTTTGCTAGTTTCTGCTTTTAAGGGTCGTTTCTTCAGAGTCAATCAAAAAGTAGCTTCCTTGATGTTAAACACAAGGGTGCAAATTAAGACTAATAAACTGATTCGAAGTGAGTCAGAGGAGTAATGATAAAAATGAATGCTTTGGGGAGCATTCTGCAACTCTTAGCTGTGGAAGAACTGTACAACTTCGTAAAGAAAATAACCAAATCAATGGAACTTCAATTATTAATGATCTGTATTGCCAGAAAATTGGAAAGGCTAAAAGAAAATTGGTATGCTACTCCAGTCCCAGAGAACGATGTAGATAGGTCGTGCCCAAGATTCTTCTAAAATTTGGACCAGTCTGCAAGCAGAGCCTTCCCCAGCTTTGCATGCTCCCCTGGGCACATGTGTGGAGGCAGTACTCACGAGATGACGTGAGGATTTTGGCTTTCTTTTCAAGTAAAATAGTGTTCCTCTCAGTTGTGCGAAAGCATGAAATGGTTCTCTTTGGGACTAAAGGAACTCCCAGGGAAATGGATAAATGGGTTTGAGAATATCTCATAATTTAGATTTAGCACGTTTTCTGGGGCTTTTTTCATTATTTCTGAACATCTGGGTCAAAAATATTGTTTGCATTTCTACATTCCATGTTGCATTGATTTAAGCTATCAAAATTTTGGGGGTTGACCAGTTTGGCAGCAGCTCAGGCCCACACCTTAGAGTCTTTCAGTGCAGAGGCAGGCTGCCTTAGATTTTGCTATGCAGTACTAACTCCAGTAGCTATAGTTTGTGCACAGACCAGTTGCTTGGTGATTGATGGACTCTCCAGGGGTAGAAAAAGCAGGTATTAATGCTTGAGGCAGTCTACCCAGTGCTATTGGCCTCTGCCATATTATACCTGTAGCTGAATAGTGCCATGTATTGGAATAAGTATTTCATTGCCCATTATGGATTACTGCATGTTGCGTAGCATCTTCATGTGCCAGTGAAACACTTTTTTTTCTTTTTCAGCTTCTAGGAATTTTCTCTTGGAGGCTTTCAGATCACCTTTCCTAAAGTTGCAAAGTTGTTCAAATATTGTAAACTGAGAACTTCCAGTCCGAAATAAACCAGGTGCTCATTCTCAAGTGGACTCGTCACAGTTTCCTTGGTGTTCTGCTGTCTGAATTCTTAGATGTATGTGTTCGTGCTATACAGAACATTACTTTGGCCATTAGCAGGGAAGTAAGGTCCCGATGCTAACTGCAGGCCATATGATTTGGACATGCTGTTCCAGAGTACCACTATCAAAATCAATGAGGTAATTCCGTTTGAGTCCATCTGAGAATGTTTATCTTCACTCCAGTTTTACACGGACAGATGGTCTTCCATACAGCTGGAACAGTGTTTCATGCTAGTATCTTAGTTCTCTTGGATTTAAAGGAGGTAGTTTTTATGTTTTCAATTGTCTTTTAATAAGTTTCATCGTGTTGTGCAGCACCCTGGGTGAGTTGATGGTGTCAGTACTTTATATACTAATTTTTTCAGTGATACTTAGCAGCAGTGCTTTAATGTCTAGTGCTGTTATTGATTGGCACTCCATTATTTTTAAATATTGATAAGAAATTACTCATTTACTTAATGCATAATTTCTGTCACCTTGTTTTGGGTATGGAAAGGACTCATCTGTTAACTACAGACACAATATTTGCAGATAAAATCCTTCAGCTTTAAAATTAAAAATAATTAGCTGTTGTCACAGTACTAATTATTGTACATACAATATCAGCAGGGCTATAATCTATCTGTCCAATATGCGTTCTACTCAAATTGCATTAATCATAACTCGCTTAAATGTTAGCAAATGACTCTACAAAGTGCTAGCAATAGCGATTCTTACAGTCTAGAAATAATGAAGAGGTAAATCACTTCTACGCATCATTGCCATAATATTCGTGATAGGATATGAAACTGCTGCATCCACTTTTATACTGCTATTCAAGGTAGTTATTCTTTGTGACGGCAGCATGGTATAATACTTCAGTTTATTTCCAGCTGCGTCGAGCCAAGTTGTAGCCAATTGCATTAGTGAATTTAGAGTTACCCTTTCCAACTAGTCATGAAAGTCAATACTGTGCAAGTATACTTTAAATTCAAGGTAACATAGAATTTATCCTATGAAATTGTACATGTTGAATATAATAGTTTTCAGTTTTTAGTGTAAATGTTAGGTTTTCACTTAGTGCAAATTGTTATGGTTTACTTACTTCAACAGAGGTATGCAATTTTGTATGACAATGTATTGCTTCAGGACTTTATTTTGCATAAGCTTGTTTATATTATGCAATTTGCTTGATCTTGCTCTGCTTTGTTTTGGCTCAGTTGTGTATTCTTTTGCATATTAGCAATAGCAGCTGCAACATTTTGTGATCAGCTCAAAAGCAAACATTCCTGCAAGCTTTAATATCCAGAAAGTTAAGCATAATTTATTGAGGAGAACACCAGCTCAAAGCCTCTATCCGTATTTTTCCCTGCGGGAAAATGCTGTAGAAGTGTTTTCTTGCCGTGCACGTTTCACTTCAGAGGTGTCCAACGATCGCCGCGGTGATCAGCCCGAGCAGCCGCACCAGGACTTGAGTCGTGGTACCCGTGGGGGCAAGCCAGGAGGAGCGAAGCTGAGCTTTGCTCAACTCCTGTGCCTTACTGCTTCTTCAAATGCAATTTGTACGTTCAATTACCATACAGAATTGAGTAAATATTCAGAAAATGGATACTCTTCTAAAATGAATTCAAGTGGGACTATTTAGGTGAAGTTTTCAAGTTCTAATACTAACTTACTACTGGGTTTGCAATTGTTTGCAGGCTGTAAATTTCAGTTCTTTTTCGGAGAGTGGCAGTACTTAGGAGGCTTCAGCCTGTCCCTGAGTTTTGTTTATCACAAGGTTAGCAACCATTTGAAGGCTATCATCGTGCCTGAGACTCTCAGGAGAAGGAGATTTAAAAAGTGTTTTTATAAACAAAATGAATAAAAGTAAGACAGAGTAATAATGAGGAGCTGCATTTGTCAGCTGCTTTCTGAAGTGTGCCATTCTTGTTGCTATGATAATAGAGAAAATTAATACATCCTGTCAGGACCACATGACAGGAACACTGAAAAGCTGTGAAGTGACTGTACACAGTGGAATAAAGGAAATCCACTTTGATCTACCATTTTTGATGTTTTATAATTGCACTTATTATCAGGTCCTTTACTCTCTTCTTATTTGACACAAGATCCATTATCAGTGACAGCGTGAGTGTGAACATGGGCTTGATTTGAAAAACTACTTAGGATGAGGTAATGGGGAAAAAGCTTTTTGTTCCTAACTGTTGAGAAAAGAAAAAAAAAAATCATTTATGTTAGTGCTATCAGCTAATATCTTCCCAGAAACGCTCCCCTTCATATGTAATATTGTTTATATGCTGCATTTGAGTGCAGCCTGTTTAATTAGTTCCCTAATGAAATATTGGATAACAAAATGGAACTTGTATCATTTGCTTTTATGCTTTTGTTCAGCTACAAACTGGGGCAGGTCACTGTGCCCAGCCTGAACTAGACACCATTTTCTTTCGTGCTGCATTTGAATAGAACCCATTTAATTTTTTTGAAAATGCTCTCTATTGAAATTTTCAAACAAAGGGCTAAAGTGCTGTCCTTTTAGCTTTCCGTGCTGTCTCTTGCCTGTGTGAGATTAGAGGGAGCACTGCTTGACAAAGAGACAGATTACCGGTATCTGACTTTTATTGGGCTCTATAGTAGATTAGTCTGTCTTTATAGCACCAGCAACATGTGGATACATTCAGAATTCATGGAGTCTTTCTCTTATATATGAAGAAAAACTGCTAAATTGGTTATTCACTGTTTTAAATGGATTTGAAATTGTACGCTCCAAGTTTTCCTCAATTCCCACTGAAATGAACAAGAAGCTCGAGTTGGCTATCTTTAGGCTACGTTTTGTTTGCCTTGGTTTTGATAGGTGAAGAAATGATGAGGGGAAGAGCTGGTGCCCTGCCACACGGGCAGGCGTGGGGCCGGTTGTGTCTCGCCAGAGAAGTCCTCTCTGCTTGCGACTTGTGCTGCTGCCCGTGAGAGAGAAGTCTTCCACCGTGACTCAAGGCTCACCTCCAAGGGTTGCCTGTATCTCTGTGGCAGAGCTTTAGAATTCAAAATTGGATTTCTTTGCAAGCGTGCTGAAACCCAAACATTTCAGGAAATGTGTCAATTCCAGTGACGTTTCCCCAAAGAAGAGTTCTCTGTTTCGAAGTGAAATTCCTCATCAGAGCACAAGGTTCACAGAGGCAAGGCACTTGTCAAGGTACTCACTCGGAAAGTCAAATAATGGTGAAGAAGATGATTGAAAATGATATCCTAGCACCTGGTACACAATTAGTCATCTCTCTTTCTCATTCTCTCCCCTAATCTCTTCGGAGCTGATTCAGGGCATATAAATAAGTATTTATTGGCCCAGCGAGACAGTGGCCAGGCACTCCTATGTTATGTGACTGACCGAAGTTCAAATCCCTCTGCCAACTAAATTTTAAGGATGTGGGCTGGCACGTCTCGCTAGTAGGTGTCTGAAATGAGCGCCTCAGATCCAAGTCACATTTCTGTGTCAGGCAGAGCAAGTAAAGCTGAGCCTCCCATGCTCAGATGAAAGCCACAAGAACTGGATTTCTAGCTTTGTGAGGCGGAGCGCTTCCTCTCTTTTCTACCCTTAAGTATTATCTGCAGTGCCTGGTTATGCTTGTATACATTGGAGTCTTCTGGTAAGCAATACTGTCAAGTCTAGGAAAACTGTCACCTTGCATTCACTAGTGCCAAGCCTAATAAGACTTGGGACTTCCATAGTGCATTCTTATGTTCAAAGTGTTACAGGAATATTAAATCAAATTCTCCTCTCAGCTGAACTGCGTCCCCATTCATTGCTCAGTTTCACTTGACAGTAAGAACTTAGGACAGAAAATAAAGAGCTTCGTTGTGCCAGTGGAAGCACCAGGAGAGACTGTGGGAGGAGGACTGTGTTACTGTACCAGCGAGAGAGTGCACTTTGCAGCTCCCTTGGGTTCAGCTGGCTTATGTGAAAGCAGAATAAGCCACTGTCTCACTTCATCCGTGCTTCTCGCTTTTGGGAAGGGAGCATCTCAGAGGGTTGGCTGTGCTCCGGTGACAAGAGCTTTTAGGCACATTTAGGGACCTCTTGTGCTTGTGCTCACTGTGTACTTCGCACAGCAGTTGCATGCAGTCCTGCGCTGCCTGGAATTTGTGCTATTACTGAGCGTGAAATATTCTTGTCGATCACGGAGTCTGTGCTGGAAATCTGCCAGGTGATTTTGTGTATTCAGTGATGATATGGACAAAATTTAACGCTGGCCATTCAAAGATTCTCTGCTAATTCAACCCAATAGAATACATTTGTCTTTGGCTAATGCTTTAGGGGGTCTCGTCTCTATTAAAAGACACGAAGTTTGTGGTTGTTGCTATGGGGTCTGTTTTTTTGGGGGGGGGATGTTTTTTTGTTGGTGGTGGTTTGTTGTTTTGGTTTGGTTTTAGGACAGTAGAGTCATTTTGAAAGCAGCAGAAAGTAGTTTTGCACAGGTAAAGCACAGTAATTTTAGTGCTGCCTTTATGGCATGTTAGATGGAGCTAGTACTTCGCAACGAAGAGGAAAGCAAACATGCACAATGCTGTCATGGTCTTCTGGAAGGAGATGAATCACTGATCAGTAAATGGATAAACTTCCCAAGCCTTTTTACTTTGTATTAACGTTGGAGTCTGATCAATACCATAAATGTCAACTACAGTTTTGGTCATTTAGTTCAGTCTCGTGAAGTGAAAGTTGTTTTTGCATTAGCTGCGTTGTCATGCGTAGCATATAGCAATGTTTTTAATATAAATGACATAGCAATATAATCATAGTTGTGCTATCAATTTGCAAGGATGAGATGAATTTTGGCTTGGCAGAGCAAAATGGTCCCAGGCAATGGTACCAATTCCTTCCTCACAGCCTCTTTGGCACCAGTGCAGTTCCTTTGCAGAGAGCAGGGCCAGGATGGGTGCTGGCACGTGCGCTGCAGAACTGAGTTGGTGACAGATCCTTCCCCTTCCCTTTCCCCTTTTTTGCTGTCTAACCAAAAGGACAGAATTAGGGCTTTGAAGATCACTACAGGCTGCAAACCAGCCTTGGAGTGTCTCTGCAAGCCATCTGATGTTCCCTCCTATCATAGGCAAAATTTTCATCCCAAGGATCTCAATTTGGACTCTGACATACCATACAGCTGTCTTACCCCATATCCTTGTACACGGTTCTTCGTTCTTCATTTGGAACTGATTTACTGACATGTTTACTCGTACATTTTTCAGCAGGGTATTTTTTCTGCAATAAGATATGCTTTGTTTTGATGGGTATGTGGTGTGTTGCTTTTTTGTCAGTGTGAGATTGTAAAAACCAGACTGGAGGAGGAGGAAGAAAACTATATCTGAGTGGTCCTTACCTTTTGATATATGTAATGTATTTTTCTTCATGAGTTCTACTTCATAAGTGTGTGGAATTCCAAAGAGTTCAATTTCAGCTGAATGCTACAACTCAGCTCTAATAATTATGTTTAAAAGGTCATTTAGAAATTGCATAAGCTGAAACTGCCTGCTGATCTTCACCCATTCTGTCCACCTTCCCTAGCAAAAGGCAGCTATAGCATGTGTTACTACTAAGTCCTTCCTCCACCTCCGTAATACGTTTGCTTTGTTTGCATTCAGTCTGCATGTTCTGTAACAATGAAAGGCAGGTGGACAAAGCACACTGGAAAGGTATAAAAAGAACTATTTGTTCTATCCTAGTTTCCTTGGTTATCCCGTTATTCAGCACTGTGAGATGAGTTTGTCATAGGGCACTTTGTTACATGGTTATTGCATCATTCAGGTATGAGTGCAGTATTCCCATTGGTATTGTGCACAGAATCTGTACGAGGTTCTTTACAGTATTTGCTAAGAGTCACATATCTCAAAAGGCTGCAACTAAGCATCAAAATCAGAATTGAAACATACCAGGATGAGGAACAGAACGAGGCTGGAATTGCTTCTCTGTTCTGGGCAATAAATCCTATAGAAGTGGTTTCATAGGTTCCTTATGTATGGTGAATTTCCAAGGGCTATCGTAAGTGTCAATACCTAGCTCGCTGCAAGATCTGCAAATCAAGTATTGCATCTCCAGTTTTTGCGTTATTGGTGATACAAGACTTAAGGGTAGATCTGTTCTTCTTTTTCAGCCCTGAGAATGGATTGCCTTAAACTTTTTCCATCAGTTGGCTGAGTAAATGAGATACTCTTCTTGTTTTCCCTAGATGTCTTTTGACTAGAATGGGGTTGACCTGATCAGATAGGAAAAAAAATCACCACTGGCTGGAATTTGGTTACAGTTCTCTGGCTGGTGTGAGAAGCAAGCAGTGAGTGCAGTTTTGCTCTGTGTTGTTATATTAAGGTCTATGAAATGAAATCCTTCGAGGGGATAAAAATTAGCCTTGTAAATAAAATGAGCAAATATCAGTATAAATTTTATTCTTTCCATTGTAATTTGAATTCAGTGGAGATTTTTTGTATGTATAAAATGTACATATGTATAATATATACATAAAACTGCTTTCTTTTTAACTTAGGTATACTTAGGTTTGTTTGTGTATTGCCTGTTTACTCTGTGTGGATGAATAATTATCTATATAAAATTTTATACATAAAATCATAAAATACTCACAACCTCTCTGTCTCAATGATAGCTTTATGCAACAAGTTCCTAGATTACATGTTGTAAAAAAGAAAAGAAAAAGAAAGAAAGAAAAAAGAAAAACAATACAAATGTATTTCCTTTTATCAGTTTGATATGTCTCTTAGCAGATTCATTTGGTGATCCACCGTACTTTTATCGTGAGTGTAAATAATTGGTTACCTATTGAGTTCTAATTGTCTTGTTTCTCTATCATTTACATCTTGCTTGTCTTTAAACTGCACAGGCTGTTTACTGTCTCCTGACATAGTGGGTTTTCCACATCATTAATCTAGTCACCTGTTTGTAAAATCCCTTCTATTTTTACCAAACTGTTCTGAAAAAAAAAAAAAAAAGTGTCAAGAACAGAACAACATATTCCACCTCATGTATATGTAATGATTTAGCATTATTTGCCTTTTTACTTTCTGTCCAATTTGCTTCATTTTCCATGCTGTTACATTCTATTAGTAAAGCTGTACACAGCAAAGAGGTTTTCACTGAGCTGTTCACAGACATAACACGGGTCCATCTTCTGAGTACTTGGAGATAATGTAGACCTCAGCAATCAGTTTGAGGTACGTTGCACTTGTCAGTGTAAGTTTTCATCTGCCGATGCACGGTCCGTTCGCATACCTCTGCTGGCCCTTCTTATATTTACAGATGTAAATAAGTTTGTGCCAACCTGTCTTGTACTGGTTCGGCGATCAGCCCTTTCTGAATCACAAATACAGTAGCCCCATTCCTGGAAGAGGATCATGCGGTACTCCACAGCTGGGGGTTTCAAGTGGCAATTTTTCTGTTTCTAAATATATATTTATCTGAAAAATGGATATACCCTATCAGAGTTGGACTGTTAGCTTCTCTGGTTGCATCTAGCAAACCAAGGCAGAATAGCATAATTGAAATCAATGGAGTTAATCCCATATCATGCTGTTGTAACTGGGAAAAGAGATGGGTCCTCAATTTACCCCTAAATCTTTCAAATAAAGCCATCTGCTCAAAAGTTTGGTCAGAAAAGGTTTTAGGCCATCATCATGGCAATAAAAGGAAAATGAATGATTCTGCGAGGAATACAGCTTTTTGTACATAAAAATGAAGCAACCTTGAAAATCTATTGACTTTCCAGTAGGTTAATATTTTCTAGTAGGTGGCTATAGCCTATAAAAGTCAAGCCTGAAAACAGATGAACGCAAGTTCCTCTAAGTTGCTATAAATTGCTGAAATTTGCCTGAATACTTACTGAATGCATAACACAATAAAGTCTGGTGTTTGACCTTTGAGGTCTAAGTTTAATGGGAATCCATAAACATACCACCTGGGTTTATGGAGACATTGTTTCACAGGCGCCCCATCCCAAATTTTATAGTGCAGATGTGCTTATTAGTAAGCCAGTGAAAACCCTTTGAAAATCTATTTCTGGGATGGTAATTTTTCCCTGGCCTTTATAGGTGTCAAAATGTGTGGAATACCAAGTTCTTTTCAAAATTCAAGAGTTTAAATGTCTGCAGAAAGTTACTATCCATGTCAGATGGCCAAAAACATAAGGTGAGGAGTTCTCCAGAAAGCCCTAAGCTTCCTGAGCTCAGTTTCAGCAGAACGAGGAGGCACAGCCCTGCTCTGTCAGTCATCGTTTCTGGCTTTACTTCCATGGATATTTCACATTATCAAAGAGTTATCTTTGTAAAGCTATTTTTGGCTCTAACTATTAGAAATTCTGAAATATGTAGGAGTTTGGCATGGGATTCAGAACTGAATGAAAAATAATAGTCGTTTTTCTTTCAAGAATCTGAATTTCTGCAAAGTTAGTGGGCTTGTTGTTCTTTGATTGTAAGCACTGTAAGTTTCCGCGGAGGTATAATTATTGTTGTATTTTAGGGTTATTATTAAAAAAGCAACTTTTCCTGGTCTGGAAAGCAAATAAAAATAGCTAATAACAAATACTGAATAATTCTGAGTCAATTTTAAGAACAACAAGCAAAGACTCACCGCAGTGAGCTCTCAAACTTTGCATCACTTAAAGGGAAATTTCTTCTGTAGCCCTGAATTTGGAAAAGATGCAGAGAAGTTTTTCCCTTACCACCAACTCCTGCACTGTTAGACCTCAAAACATTAAATATTTTTTATTAGTAATAAGTGTCTTGAAAAATCTTTGAGTCTTTATTAAAGATGTGTTCCTGTTTGGTATCCTGTTTTGTTTAGGTTTCAATTATTTAATTACAGGTCTTGATATGAAACTAATCATGCATGCATCCATATGAAGCTGGCATACTGACAGGATAAAATCATTAAACAGTCATTACTATAAACTGACGTCGGCCTGTAATTTTTGCAGTTAACGGGGGAGTTGATGCTTGGTGAACAATCCAATTAAAACTGGCAACAAAAGACTTAAAATGTCAGCCAAATTGCTTTTTAATAGTCAATGCAGCCGTCACAAAACATAAACATTAAAGTCCCCATAGTAGCATAAAGCTTCATGGTGAAACAATTCTAGAAAATGAATAATAATTACAGCATCCTGAGAATTCTCTTAATAGATGTGCACTCATTAAAATACTTTGTTGGTTAGATTCATATGAAAAAGTATGTTACCCTTGATACTTCTTTATGCTTTTGTTTTGAAGGTTTTATTCGATATTTTATAGGTGTAATTTCTAGTAATATTCAAAAATGCGTGTCTTATTTACAAAGAGTTTAAAGAACTGCATATAGATAAGCTTTGAATGAAAAGCACCTTAGAAATGTGTCGAGGTTAACTGAGAAAATGGTCGCAGAGAACTTTTATAACCTATTAATGCCGTAAATAATGTCATCTTTATTAATTCTGAATTGCACCGGATTTCCTTTTGAAGTTGAGCAAGAATAGCAGGAGAAGCTTGTCAAACCTTATTTCCTGAAGTTAGCTGTCTAAATGAGTTTATACAAAAGTGACCTGAGTGGTACTTGATGGATGCTGAGCTCAGATCTTCGAAGGTGTTTAAGAGTGCAGGGTGGAGCTGGAAGTCCTAAACCATTCTGAAGAAGTAGGGCACGGCCTCTGCCTCAGTGGAGCGGTGTCAGCGTGTTGGTGTTTCTGAAAATCTGCATGCTTGCTTGTAAAAGCCAAAATATGCGTTAGAGAGACTACCTTGAAAACCGTGGGTTTGTGCCGAGGCCGTGACGTTCATTTTCAGGCGTTACATGTGCTGTTTGTGTGTTGCTATTTGGTCTTTCCCTACAGGAGTTTTTCTTTTCTTTAAAAAAAAATCGATTTGTTGTTTACCATCAGTTACACATGTAACATTGTCTCTCCTCCAAGCAAGCTTAGTACTATAGGAGAAGTGTCAACATTCCTAAATAAAATGTTAGCAAACATCAATGGCAGGAATAGATCTTTTTGTAAAAGTAATTCTTTTATTTGTGGATTAAGCTGAGAGGGACAGAAACTTGCCAGCTACCTCTAGGGGATAAAAGGCAGAAGTAGTCAGTCAGCTCATTCTACTCAGAAGCATATTCTTTAACTAATTTAGTGTAATTTAGGTACCATGTAAAATCATTAGGTGAGTGACAAATACCTTTCTGTTATACTATCTGGCAATTCTATGCAACCTCCTCCTTAAATAATACCATGTACTTCTAAAGGTTGCTAAGAAGACATTGATAACTATCCTACAAGGTTAAGCTAAGGTTTCCATGTTTCTTATATTTAAAAAAATTTGCTTCTCTTATTTAGAACAATAATTCTCTAAATAAGAATTAAAAGAGAATTTAAAATTATTCTATGTTTAAAAATGTCTTTCTCTTCAGAAATGAAACTTTGAAGGGCATATATATATATTTTAAAACTGTAATTTGTCTTAACTCTTCTTTAAGCAATCTGTCAACTGAAGGTTGACAGACATTATATGTGAAGCAGAATATAAGGGAAGCTGAAGGAAACAGGTTTCCTATGAGCCCTCTGCTCTGACCAACAGGGAACTAATGGGGCTGTTGACAAAAAGATGTCCTGCTGTAACTTGTATATTAATTGCAAATTATTTCATAGATCAGACAGAGGATAGGATAGGAGGGGCCACATGTACTTGCTTTAAAAAAAAAAAAAAAAAGAAAACTGTCATCAGTCTCTCTTGACTGCTAATAAGCACACTACTTGCTGCTTGTGAATTCGTCAGCTATGTTTCAAACTAATCTCTACTAAGACAAAGTGAAAGTCTCTTCTTACCTTCAGGAAGAGTAATGGATCATATTCCTAATTTATCTGACTAGTCTGAATGTATGTACATGTGAATGTATTCAGGACGAGCCAGATAAAAGCATTTATTTATAAAAATATTACTAAATTAATATTATTGTGATGAATTTGAATTCAAGATAGATATGCACATTGGCAAATAAAGCCATAGTTACATTAAGCATGTTTACATATTATAGATACATTTGACAGCTATTTCCCCCCCTCCACAGGTTACTATATAACCGCAGATAAATAATTTTTTTAATACTCCCTATAGTCATATAACAGTCACTGAAAATATTTATAAAGATGTTCATATCAAGCAATTTGGTGTCAGTGTGAAATCCATAATAAAAACATACAGGATACTGTTTTATTGGATAAAACAGACAACTTCGTTTTCTTATATAAGCTATAAACATGTTCTTCAGAATATTATGAATGTGGAAACTAGTCTGTATCTCTCCCAGTGCTCCCTTATTAATATCTTCCTAAAAGGATTGTCTTTAAAATGAAGTAAGTACATGGGGATAGAAGCACAATTACTGAGTGAGCCGGAACAGCTTCAAGCCTCTGTGTCTGTACGTTTTGTTGGTAATAAAAACAGATTGAGTAGTTTCAATTATGCTCTGCAAAATAATGGCAGGAGACATGCTGGGCACCTGGGTTTGACACGGTAATCTGGAGCGCAGAGCGTCAGGTGTCCCACGCTAAGCCTTTATATATCTAGGTGGAAGAAGCTGGAGCTGGGATTTGTCCTTGAATCCAGAATGTTCAGGCACTTCCCCCTTGAAGTAAACTTAGAGCAAGGTTGCCGTGCTGCCAGCAAAGTGCCAGCTCGGTTTGAGCCCAGGTAGTAGGGGATGTCCTTGGGATCTTACCCCAGCAATTTTGGGAATGTGCAGGACGGTGCTGTGCTCACCAGGGCTGGGTGGGTCCTCATGTAACCAGCCGGTGTGAACGTGTGCTAGGGCTTACCGTCTTCCCGTACTTCTGTAGAGCCGCAGAACATTTTATATTTACAAAAATCTGAATTGACAAACTGCTCTCTCTCGTGGCTGGGCTGGGAGTTGAGCAGGGTTGTGTGCCTCAGGAAACTGCTGCGACTCGTGTCCCTGTCCCCGGGCTGGAGAAGGCAAGTGACCAAATGGAAGGAGTCTTCACCTCTGCCATCGCTGTGCAATGAGCTCGGATGGTGCGGGGAGCTGTACATTACTTGGCCTGTAACGTAGCTTGACCGCGAGCAGCCTTGTTTCCTGAAAATGCTGCAAAGCAGCAGAAACGTATGGAGCAGGTAAGAGGTAGGCGGGCAAGGTTATCATCTGTTGTGGAGAGGTTGTTAACAAAGTGGCTTAATATGTCTGTATTCGTGATATTTCTACTGAGCTACTGGGCTAAATACATTGTGTATTCTGTATGATTTATATTTCCTACTTCCATTACCCATAGGTCCCTGTTAAAAAGCCCTCACAGCTAATGAATTTAATGACACAAAGGCCAAAACTTGAATATATATCACTCTGCCAAAAACCATCAATAACTGGGGAAACATTAATTTTTACAGCCGTGGTTGCTTGCAGCCTATTTTACCAATCATAAACTGCTCTTTAATCAAAATCTGTTCACCTCTAAGGTCATCAAAATTTGCTGCCAGGCTACTTGTAATTGTCTGGCTTTTGTAAACCTGGATGATAGGCTTACAGTGTAAGCTATAATCTCCCTCGCTTTGTTCCGAGTTTTAGAATAGCAATTGTACTGTCCCCTGTGAGTTGCCACTGACAGAAGTTACAACTCGTGATATTGACAGAACCCACCACTTTTAAGTAAGGGCAGGAATTATGCATTCTCCCGAAATATCGCCTTTAAGCTGGCTGGGAGCTGTCAGTCTCCGCTTTTATGAATGCTGTGTGATGTTAATTGTACCAGCAGCCGCTTGATCTGCCAAACAAACCACAGGAAGACCTAGTTAGTTGTTCAGGTTGTTCTCTTGGTCCCCATCGTAATTGGAGTGCTTTGCTTCTTCTCCCTCCGTGATTTTTCCCTGACCTCTGTGGCTTACCCACCAATGGGCCCGTCTTGTGTCAGAACACGCTGTAGTGATTGAAGAGAAATCCTGCCTGAACTGGATGTGGATTTGAGGGAGTCTGGTGGATCCGTTCTCGTGTGCTCTTGTAGCACCTGCAACGGAGGAGATGAAGGGACTGAGTAAGATAGTTTCATTTCTAACTTGTCATATTAATTGACATATATGTGAGCGTTTCACATAAATGCGATAATGTTTTTCACATAAATATTATACATAGAGTGCACCGATATTTATAGATATATGAAGTACTACAGAGCAAAGCCGTAATTCAGGCAATTCAGCAGAATAAAAGCTCCTCAGGAGCACTGGTTCTTCACTCCCCTTTGGCAATGTTTTTTTTTTTTTTTTTTTAACACGCACGAGCATGATTATTGTCAGGTGCTTCTGCGTGAAAACATTTAAAACTTGCATATTATCCACAGTACACAATGTTATAACCTGAAACTCATTGCTGGTTACAAACTACAGCACTGAGATGGCATCTTACAGTGCAGTGTTTATGTCCAAAATTATTCTACTTCAGCAGTCAGACTCCCAGGTTAAAACGCTGAGTGATGGAGTTAATTAAGGAGGAGTAGTGCTGTTGGAGCTCTAATGGCCTACTGATATAAGTGCCTCTAAGTGAGGCAAAGTTTGTCAGGAAAGGTAATGTCTTTTATTGCACCAGCTGATACAGCTGGAAAAAAAAATAGATAGCTTTGGGCCCACAAACCCTTCTTTTGGGGTTGAGTATATTAACACTTGTATCGTCAGAAAAAAGAAAAACACTTCTGCACACACACCTAACAACAACAACAACAAAAAGTCTTATGTCTTATCAGTCTTATTTTAAGAATTTTACAAAGTAAAAATTGACAAGCTAAGCATATGGTAGACAAAAAAGACAGATGCCAGGTTCTTTTGAATCTTGAAAGGCAGAATATTATTAAATGCATCCTATCAGCAAAGTTAGAAGGGGCTGCCATGTGATAGTTCCCTAGTGATAAATCACTGCCTTCCCTTCTCTAATGAGTTCAAACCTCCATTCTTTTGCCTGAAAAATTCTCCCACATCTTTCTGCAGCTGTGTAAGGAAACAGTTTGTTTGCAGAGACACTTCTGAGGTAGCTGTTTCTTATTTTCCAGAACACTGTGAGGTCTCCAGTATTTTTTTTTCCTGCTTTTATCATGCTACTAATTGATGTCTTACCAGAAATGGAGCCCAGCAGCATTACCATCCTGATGTGCAACAGTAATCGCCCAAATACAGAAGTCCTGCTAATGAAAATTCCCTATGCTCTCTATTGCTACAAGTTTTAATGCATTGATATTTAATATCAATATTATATGCAGATAATAAAGTCATTTATACGGTTTGACTTGCAAAGCTTTCCTAGTAGACTTTAAGTAATACAGCATTTGTTTATTTGAAACAGACAAAAATGTAAATTAAAATAATGGGAAAATCCCAGGCTTATATTAATCTTCCTAAATAAATATGGACTTCAGAAGGAATTCTAGCTGAATATAGGTAGCACTGTTTCATATGAGAGTGTATTAAACAAAATTAAAGAAACAGAAAATATTTACCTCTGTAAAGCAAAAATGTTTTAAATAGAGATCTGCTGGTAATGCTCCCAGCTTTTCTTTTTACTCTAGTGTTCAAAACTGGGTAATTATGTTTTCATAAAGTTTGCTAGAATTAAGTTCATTATGCAAGTTTACAAAATGTAGTCATTTAGGTCTTACAGTACAAGTTTTGAATATTGTATTAACATAAAAATAGAAAAAGATGTGCTGCACAGGGTTCATAAGAAGTTCTTACCTTCCTTATAGCCTATATATAGAATAGATTTTTTTGCTGTGCAGTTAGACTGTACATCATTCAATGTAAATGTTACTTGCATGTGTAAAATAGTTGAATTGCCATTGTATTTCATTTGTAAATATGGCTAAACTTGGATATCCTAAAGAAAAGCAGCAGAAGTAAATTAGCATTAGGAAATGGTTAGAAGTCTTATGTTACCAAATTTTTGTGTTAAAATGATCCATGAGTTATAAGCTGGAAGCTGTTAACGTGTGTTCTATAACTGTAAGGGACTCATGTTCATATGTGGTACTAAGAACATAAAGGAAACATTTAATGGGATACATATAAACACATTGTGTTTACACAATGTACCTATAAACACTGAGTGTTTAAGTAAGATGCATTGGTTTGATATCATTACATTATCATAATGTAAATCCAGCTGTAGTTTATGCTCATTGATGCTGTTCAAAATACATGGCCTAAGACCTCCATGAATTTTTCCTTGGAAGTGTAGTGCTGTATTTTCATCACAGCCCCTAAATAATGATACGTAGGGTTCATTCTGCTCTCAGAGTGACGATGTGGTTTGAAATTGTATACTTGGCTATTTCAGGTTACATCTGTACCGATAAATGCAGGGCCCAGGGCCCCCTGATTATCTGCATCGCTTAATTGTGGCCTCCTTCTGTCAGTCTGTCCGGCGCCGTCCCAGCCAGCTCACCAGGCAAAGCAGCTGCCACAGGGCGAGCTCAGAGCCTGTGGGCACGAGGCAGCAGCCTGTGGTGGGGAGTGGGACTGGTCTCTGGAGGTCTCTCGATCTCTCTTGCTTCGTACGTGAACTTTGAGTCCTTGTGACCTTTAGTTTGCAAGCGTTCATTGCATTGTAATCTCTATTTTGCATAAAGCCATATGGTTTGTAGAATTCTTTAGAGATGTTTGGTATTTTATGTTCTGGAAGATTTATTGTATAAAAGACTGAGGGGGGAAAAAAAAGAAATTATATACAGAAAAACTATAATGTAAGGGGAAATTGGTATTAAAGGTACTGGTTGGATACTTTCATATCCTAGTGGTCTGACAGTGCTAGAAGCAAAGCAGTCTGCAACTAAGGTAAGCTGTCTAAATACTGAGCTTTGTCAGAAAGAGCAAGCGCAAAACAGATTATTGAATACAACATAAATTTATACATCAACAGAGCAATCTCGCACACAATTCTTTTTCATATTTACCTTTTCTCACAATAAGTCACAGCAAAAATAAAAGGAATTCAGAGGTAGGCAACAAATAATTACGGGCTTGGAAAGGTCATTGGGGCATACATTGAGAAAGTGTAAGTCTAAAGATGTAGTCTCATAAAATCAAATTTAGAATGGAAGGAAAGAGTGTAAAGACTTGCACAAGATCAATAAGTGTATTAACATGCAGCAGAGCCAGCACTCTGCAACGGGGGACCTGCTTTTAATTCTTAGTTTGTCTGCCCAGACCCAGTGCATAGATCTCATTGTAAATTTGAAATTTTTTATTCTGTGCTTTTTAGCTGTAGTCTTAAGCATTGAGATTCTTTGTCTTCCCTGCGCTGAATGTTTTCCAGTTCTTCAATGCCCATTTATGTAAATTGTGCGCAATGCTCTTGGCATGATCCTTCCTCCTGTTAGATGGTCAGACACGTCTTACTGCGGGATGCAGATTCACCTGGTCCAAGGCTCTATTTTCATAAATAGGATTATGATCATTCATCCCTGCTTATTTAAAAAAATACAGTTTGGTTTGTAACTGAGTAGTAGTATACGCATAGAACAGAAACCTAAAAGAAAATCTCTGAACATATGCTGCTATTTAGTTCATTAAATAGCATCTTGCAAGCTAATTCACACTCAGCTGAGACATGTCTGGTAAAAAAAAGCATACCAATAAATACTGGATTTAGGAACCGAAAAAATAAAATATCTCAAAAGCACAATAGGTTAGATGCAAACCTTTTAAGGTTCATTACTTTTTAATATATTCTCTCTGATATACTTCACTTAATAATGATGCAGGCTGCTGTAGTCTTGTCAGTGAATGATAAAACAGTTCAATTACCCTTTCGTTGTGGATCTGAGAAGTATAGTAAAGTGTACTTCAGAACTGTTAGGAAAATGCTTTAGCAAAAGTCCTGGCTTATTTTCAAAAATAATTTTGTTGGGTGCTAACTAGTTGATAAAGCTTCTTATTTCATTTTTGTCAGGCTATAAAGCAATTCCACTGCATCTTTACGAAGACATTTTAGCGTGACTCTTAAGGAGGATGAGTAGATGTCAGTGCTCTTGTTGTCCGCTGGTTTGTGCCTCCGGTAACCTTTCAATGGGATGGCAGCACCCAGCGACATGGCCGGGGAAGGGAAGTTCCCAAGTCCACGCCCTTTGCGGCTGCTGAAAAGCGGATGCCAAGTAGAAGAGAAAGATCTGAATTATTGTCTAAAAAAAATTAAAAACTCTGAACATTATAAGCAACTGTTAGAAGTAAAAACAGGTCTTGTCATGGATAGGTAGCATTATGCTGCAATGGGATACAAATTCACAGCTAAGTTAATTTCTGTATCGCTCCCATGCACTGTGGAAACTTGTTGGCTTTAGACAAATTAGCTTGTGTAATTTCTCTTTTTTGGTATTTAAATGATTTTGCATTAAGTTACTTTACAGTCTACTGTTTACTCAGAGCCCTGAAGAATCGTGAGCGCGCGGATTTAGATACAATGTTGTTTTATATCCCAAGCAACGTTTTTTGTGGTATAAAAATAAAGTTAATGAGATGTAGACTTAGTTTCAAGCAAAATAAAAATAACTTTGCTAAATTAGAAATCTGTAAGAACTAATTGGAAACTCAGGCCAGATTCTCAGCTTGATGAATTTGCATGCTTCGTTGAAGTGAAGGTCTGATGCAGAAGACCTGTCTTTAAATCACCAAAATACCTCCAAATGTGTTGTGAGGTTTTCAGTGATGCCAGTAGCTGCAGGAAAGGGTGACAAGTGTGATAATTAACAAGGAATCCCCCGGGAAATCCAGTGCATTAATGCATTGTGAGAAATAGCACTGAGAGGTACAGGGTGCCGTACCGACCAGAAATACTTCATGGCTCACAAAGCAGAACCAGTCTATTGCATGGAACAAACTAAACTATTTGTCAGATGATTGCATGCTATCGACAGGATAGGGACAGTGAAAGGGGAAGGAAGGAACTCAAAAGATGTGTTGCTATGCAGATTCTCTAGGTTTTTTCCCATTTACGTAGAGGAGCAGTCACCTTGGCTGCTCTACGTTTACGGCAGAGCGTTTGAAGTACCTTACAGCCTCCAACTGTGTTTCCTGGCAAAGATCAGTAATTTTCGAACTGATGGGACAGTGGTACAACCAATAACATGGTTTGTCATGCAAATTATAGGATGTATAGTAATCCTGCAAATCTTCTGTAGAGTGGATTTAAGATTGATACCACTAAGTAAGGGAAAGTCACTGATCAAATACTTGAGGATGCTGGGCATCAAATAATATGTCCAAAATTTTGGTAGCTTTCAATTCTAAAATAGCAGGATACAGGATTTACTGAGATTAATTATTATATGAAAGTGCCTTAGCAGATTATTTCAGAGCTCTGGACTGTTGACTCCAGTGATTTAATTTACTGAGGTCTCCAATTTTCTAATATGCTTAGAAATGCTTTTCTGGTATATGCAAACTCATATTGCAGTGTAAACCTTAATGCAACTGTAAGAATGCTGCCTTGATAAAAGATCAATGAAATTAAAAGGATTAAGCCTGGGCCAAATCCGTGACAGCTTTGCTTACCACAGCATAGAGAAGCTTATGTGGAGCGCTAAACAACCTTGTTTCTCCAGTTGGGGTAAATTGTGGCTGTCACGGAGAAAAAAAGTGCTTTTTTTTTCTGCCAGCCATTCCAAGCAGGGAAGGGGCACGCTTTCATCTTTCACCTTGGAGACAGACCATGTCATAATTTAAGGAAAGCACGTGTTGTAATGGATGGCAGCAGTAGTTCCTCGCAAGGAATTGTTTCAGGTTCGTCAGAGCTCCACTCCAGCTGGTTTTGTGCAAATGTAACTGGATGTTGGCTAAGGTGCAAGGGAGAGCAAGGGTGAGTATAGGAACGGGATGAAGACATACAAAGCTAGAGTAAATTAGCTGGAAGAGTTTCAGGTTAAGAGCTTCACAGCTCACCCAATCTGGCAGCAATTTTTATCAGCATCTTCTTTGCAAAGTGTTTGTTATTGTTCCTTTAGAAAGGGATTTCTTGCCTCTATTCCCCATAGCTGTGTCTCGTGCTGTGCTGAGAGGTCACTCTTGCGGGAAGCAGAGAAAATAAGGTTTCGTTGTCCCTTCAAAGCCCCGTGGCACCGCATGTACCTGCGCTGTCTTGCGGGAGGCTCGGGCAGAGGCTGCCCGAGGCAGGGGCCGCGCGGCTGCAGCCCCGGGGTCTGCGCGGGGCAGGGCCACGGGTGCCCCCGCACATTGCTCGCCACGTCCCCGTCACCCATCCCCGGCCTCCTCTGCGGCCGGAGCTCCTTGCCAGCCCTTCTCTGCGGGTGTCTGGGTCGTCCAGGTAGTCTTTTCGCAGCTCTCATTTAACAAATGCAGTACCAGAGCAGAAAATTCATTGACCTTATTTTATGGAAGGTATTTATTAGGTGGTAGGAATTATTCAATCACTTCCTCTCTTGATTTGAGGTGCAAGAATAATTCTTGTATTGTGTCTATTTCTTTTGCAGCTCTTCTTAAATGAGATTTATACCTGATGAAGTCAGTTGGTATCTGTGCAGCAATTCAATGTCAACTTGATTTATTCGTTCTTTACCTCCTCCCCCAAAAATCCTATGACAAATTAAGTGACTGTTGTATCTTCTTTTTCTTTTTCTTTCTTTTTTTTTTTTTTTTTTGCTCTANTTTTTTTTTTTTTGTTGCTCTAACTTCAGTGCTGGAGGGTGCATCTGTGTCTAATACTCTTCATTTCAGTAGAATGTTGTATCTTAAATTATTTTACACTGCAACAACATTTTACAGACACCTGAGTTAATAACATGATCAGTTGCACGCTGCTTTAATCCCATTAAATCCTATATCACCTCTTGCTCTCCCAGTCCTTCCAGAACAGTAAGCCTCTGGGTTTCCCTTCTGTGTCGTTTCAGATATGCCGGGGAGCCCACACAACCAGTTCACGTTCAGACCCCTCCCGCCGCCGCCCCCGCCGCCGCACGCGTGCACCTGCACCAGAAAACCACCGCCGGCAGCCGACACCCTCCAGAGGAGATCAATGACGACCCGCAGCCAGCCCAGCCCCGCTGCGCCCACTCCCCCCACCAGCACACAGGATTCGGTGCATCTCCATAACAGCTGGGTCTTGAACAGCAACATACCTCTGGAAACCAGGTACGGACCAGCCTGCTCTCGACAGCTTATCTGAAATGTTAAAATAAAAAAAAAAAAAGAAGGGGAGGAGGCCTGATGTTGATATGGGAAGATGAGGGGGAACTGCAAGGTTGTCGTTCCAGACATGCCAAAGCATTTTGATTTGAGGCCATGCGAGGTCTTTTTTTTTTTTGCTTGATTCGTCTAGATCGTTAGTGCTTGTAAAAGCATGTGTTTTGCAAAGTTTGGGAGGAGATTGATATCCCTCAGGTGTGTAAATTACATGTTAGAGGCGTGTGCAGCAAAGATTTGTGCTCGTGTACTTGTATGACCATCCCACATTCTCCCAGGGACATTTTGTAATCAGCAAATGACCTAAATCAGACCTATTTTTTTTTCTTTTATAGGAAGATTGTTTTTATTTTATTACATAATTTAATTTTAATATACATCTTTAAACACTTAACTGCTGCTAATTAGAAGTGTCAAATTAAATTTTTCTTCTCTGAAAGGCTATTAAGTTGGGATTGAAGAATAAGCTGATTCACTCTGCAATGAAACTTTATTTGTCTTAAGGACAAATCACAGAAAGAATGAAGGAGGATGGAAACTTTCCTCCAAAAGTGAGCATAAAAAAATTTTAGTTCAGCAAGTCCCTCAACTCATTATGTTTCTTCAAAATAAAATCAGAAAGACAAACAGAACATAATTTTTCAAATACTTGTACTTGAAATTCATTCTTAACTACATTTATCCTGATTTCAGCATAGAAATTTGTCATTTAAAATTGAGTCAAAGGAGAATATTTTTAACTTATTGAAACTGAGAAGTTAAGGAAAAAAAAGAACAAACAGGTGATAATGGAATAGTGGTGAAATAATATACATTGAAAATAATAAATATTACAAGTTTCAAATACTAATACATCAGTAAGTATCATTGAAATTCCATTTCTTCTTAAATGCACTTAAAAAATCAATATTCAGTAGATGGTTAGAATTGGAGCTTCTGTTTACATAACCTTTATAAAGATAAATCTCTGCCATTTGTGATGTAACAAGCTTATCTATCTATACCTTCTGCTACATAGAAGACTGCTCCTTAGGCATTCTGTACCCATTGAGTACCTTTTGGTTCTCTTCAGTCAACTGAAGAAGATCTTATTTAGCCCTTCTGCATCCCTATTCACTATTTTCTCTTCAGACCTCCTTGCTGGGGAAAATACTCTTTTAATAATAATACAATTTTAAGTGTTCACTTCTGTTTTTTTCTGTTATTTTATTATTTTTACAGATTTTAAACTTCTCATGAAGTGCATTTTCTAGTGTAATATCTATATATCTACTTACATCTATAATCTATTTAATTGGATACCAATGAAAGGGCTATGCAGTGGATTAGGGATTCAGACTGGAAACCATACTGTGGGCTACCCTTTGGCAATTCACTAGCTCTGGGAATTTTCCACATTCCCAACCTTCAGTGATTGTTTCAGCTGATTTCATGCACCCTCTGGTAGGTAGCTGCAGCCTCTCCTGAAGCTGGCTGAAAGACTATATAATCTGAAAGCAGAATCTGCAAAGACGATTCACCAAGATGTATCTGCAGTTTATGTGGGGACAAGTGATATAGCAGGGGAACACTGTAATAAAGAACATTTGTGATCACCATTTCTCAGAAGTCTATAGTACACAATATAGCCTTAGAGAAAAAGAAGGGCTTGCAGCTTGTTTTTTCTGCCTTTAACAGAGAATGATTCAGCCAGAATCGAACTTTGGCCTAATATCTGGATTCTCTTGCCTTCTTCCTGCATTAATGTTTAGCTGTCCATTAAAAATAATCCTGCAAAATAAAGGGAAACATGTCAACGGCAGCTGTATTTCTGTGCTAAATCTTTAATAGTACAAAATCTACCTAATATGTGCATACTAATATGTCTAAGCAGATTTTTTATTTTTTTTTAATTTGGAGCATTTGCAATCAAAAAGAAGATTTAGAGACAGTAATTTATTCCCTATTGTAATAACAGGGCAAAAATCAGAATGCACATGTTCAGGTTTTCTATCCAACTGTGTCTCCTGTTAATCCACAAACAGCACATGTGTTTGCATGGTTTAGCCATGGCCACGTAGCACTTGAGACTTTTCAGGCAGGAAAAGATTCCCTAGAACTAATTGTGTGACTGTAAATCCTATCACTCCAGATAAACAGAAGTGAAGCAAGTTTATGAGGCTGCTCATAAAGATAATGTGTCATATTTATGAAAAAGAAAATTCTGTAGTCCTGAAAAGGTTTAACATACTCTGGTTAGAGATGTATTCATATGCAGTTGGTCTTTGAAACCTGCATTAGGCTGAAAGGGGCTGCAGTAAAGACGTTTACTGAGGTCTGTGTACTAAGAAGTTTTTTGTAGAGTAAAACTTGGTTTTATTTTTACTGAAAAGGGCAAGCCACAAACTCAATTCTGTGCTTCATCTAGAGGTATCATATGTATGGACCTATCCACAAAACAGTCTTGTCAGGAGCCGACTTACTGGCCCAACTGTTCACTGAGAGACCGACTTGGAAAGGGGCGATGGCTTGCTCAAGTTCACACAAGCCTTTGGCAAAGCCACGAACAGTCTAGAGCTCTGTCACTGCCAAAGCCAGTTCTCTGGCTCTGGTGGTGGTTCTGATTGTAAGCAACCTCAATGAAAACAGGAATTAGGGAGGCCTTTAAACTTCAGAGTAGAAGTTGTAGAGTAGCTGCTGAGGAAGAAATTGGAGGAAAGCTGTGTCTGCAGGAGAGGTAACAGCTCACGCTGCCGACTGAGCCTGCTGCAGCCTTCAGTGCTGCAATGGGCCTGTAACTGCAAATGCAGGCTCTGTCTGTATGCATGCACACACAGTTTTGAAAACAACTTATTCATTATTAAAATGACGTACAAGCATGCAGTAATTTCATTGTGTTACACAGAAAACTAATTTGTAAGTATTGCCAGAAAAAAGACTGCAAGGATCTCTCGCACCGCAGCAAAACACAGGAAACATCAGTTCTCTTTTTTTAGGATAATGTTATTGGGCTCTTACATAAATTGATTTTTTCTACTCCCACAGAATAAAGTACTTGCAACCTATTGCCTGTTCTCTTCCTTTCCACTAAAATAATTGTTTTTTCAGGTTTCATAGATACTTTGCTCTAATGTTTCAAATCTTATGATTTACAGTGTAATACATTGTCATTATCTCTGACAGCCCCATCTGAACATAGCTTACTGCTTTTTATGGAGTATGTATTAAATCCTGACAATTCAAAAGAGTGTTTTTCATTTTCTTGTGCCCTGTTACTTGACTCGGTGTTTGTTTCCATATATCTTGCATTTTTGCATTTTTCTTTTCTGGTGTTCAGTATTTTTTTTGTTTTCACTTCGGGCAAATTCCCAAATAATAATAAGAAAAAAAAAAGATAGTATCAAATATGGATTATTAGCTGATGTTACTCCTGACGCTTCTTATAGTATGTTACAGTCCCCTCATGGATAAACCATTGGACGTGCTTATTTTGAGTGAAGTTTTGCATTTAGATTACCCAAGCATTAGAATTCTTAATTTTTCTGTCTAAATATCAAAATTTACCTCATTTTGATTTTATATCAATGTGTTCATTTTCAGTCCTCTTTTGTGCTTTAGTATTTTACATATTTGCTTGTTCCTTCCTTTTTTAAATCAAATTTCTGTCTAGTTCCTATAACCCATTTAGCAGTAAGGTTAATGCTGTGCTGAATGGACTGAAATCTCCCTTCAATGCACTGGCAATGAGCCAAATACTGGGAAGACGACAGCTTAATTTAAGCAATCTTATCACCATGGTAATAACTCCTCTAAAGGGACAGTAAGGTACCAGACCATGAACCTGAGATTCAATTATCATTAATTTATATAAAACTTTGAAGTAGTAGAAAAATAGGAGAAGTATTCAGAGTTCAAGGCAGTTGTGATTTTTAGTTACTCTTCAGCAATATTTCAGAGCCCTAAAGTTTGATTATGCCTCTAAACGCTTAAAGACTTCGAGAGTTTTGGAGTTTAAGCTTCTTATGCAGATGAGATCATTCCTTTCAGTATTATGTAATTATTTAAGATGCATATTTAAGACTCTGGATTTCTGTTTTCCTAAAAATTATCATCTTGTTTGTGATGCTTTTTAGAATAGGGGAGATCTTAGCAACTATCACTTACAGTGTAGAAATTCAGAAATTTAGAAATTGAGAAATTCAGTAGTATGGGTTTCCCTTCTTTTTTTAATCAAGCTCATAATTATTTGTGCTCTTCAAAAAGTGCATTGATAGGCTTTCAAACCACAGAAACCCATACATATTAACTCTGTTTAAGCTGAAGTAGTACTAAAAGCAGAAATAATTACAGAAAAATACATATATATAAATATACACACACAAACAGTTGGGAGTGAGCTCTTGAAGATTTATTCTTTCTCCTTATCTCCAAATAAGAGATGCTCTCTTATTTGAGCATCTTATGAATCTCGCCCCCAGTGCAGAGATACAGAAAACACTTCTGTGCCTTCGTTTTATCCCAGTTCAAGGTTTCCATAGCAAACAGAATGGCTTTTATCGTTCCCGAGGCACACAGGTGTTGATGATCATAAACCACCAAGCAGGGAGACAATTACTGTTTGAGCAATGCAATTCATTAGGAACTTGTTTGTGAATGGAGCCTTCTCCTGAGTTAAATGACCGTACTTGTGGTTATTCCAAAAATATAAATGCAGGGGGAGCTTCGTTTATGATCATTCCTTCCAACAACCTTGTTCAGTATTTGCTATTTTGACATTTCTCTTGTATTTTGTCATTTTCTACCTAATTAAACAATAAATCTAACCCGTAGAGAGGCTGATCATATTAAAAAACAAACATGTGGAAAGGGGTTTAAATCCAGTCCAAGTCCCATGTGTTTTCACTACACAGAAGAAAAGGTCTAAAAAAATTTAAGACTTCTGAACTGTAAGAGATGAATCAAAAACGGTAAATATGATGATGAACTTAAAATAAAAGCTGTAAATATGGCCTTAACTTTAATAATGTAAGAATGAAACCATCCTTTATGGAAATAAAAATGTAAACATTTGTCAGCTACAATGAATTACAATTTTAATGTCAGCAGCTATGGCACTTGAGAGTCCTTCTTTTGAATCGTTTGAGATCCAGTCACTTTGGACAATGAGGCGATTTAAATTGTTCATGTAGTCTCCTGTAATTTTTCGTTGGGAAAAGCTCTGGTTTGGCTTTCCCTGGAACAGTGGTAGTATTTGTATACATAAATGTTTTGTGCAGCCTTAATATAGTAACTTGGGCCATCATGCTGCGGATATTCTTTGCTCATTATTTTGAATAATGTAATAGTATATAGAGTAATAAATAAAAGTAAAGATATGTTGTTATTTTATGGCCAGCAATAAGCAAGCAGGCCTGTTAGCTTTCTGTAAAGCACAGTATTTTCATTTACAAAAACAGAAAGACACTGAGTGTCAATTTGGAAAGAGAAAAGTAATTACACATTAATATAACAGGTCTAGGCCGATTTGGAAAACAGAGGCTATAGTAGTAGAAAAGGTCATAGATGTGCAAAATAACCTATCTTTTTATTTTTAAGAGAAATATATATATGTGGAATGTTATTGCCTGGAAATGTGTATCTGGCTAGCTACTTCTAGGAAATCTGTTTTGGATAACTAGATGGTATTTTCCATAGGAAATATACACTTCTTATCAAGTAAAATTTGTTGAGAGTGGCATTTGTCACTGTAGCTTTACACCTTGGCTTTTGACCATGTGCATGTGAGTGCAGGTATTTGGACGTAACCTCAGATGCTACTAATAAATTCAGTTGGAATATGCAGGAATACCCACAGGAGGAAATTCATGTCAGAGAACTATGGGCAACTATGTCTACTTCAGTTACCTCGTGTTCATTTCTTTGCTTTAAGCCATGCTTCTAACCACAGAATATAAGCAAAAAATTTACAATATTAGTATATTTGTCCTTCTCACTTCATGGTTTCAAAGTACTTTGCAAATATTATGCACTATTCTTTATAGAAGTTATGTAAATATTATTGCAAGTACTATTTTGATTTTCCAAGTTAGAGATTAAGAAATTACAGAAAATATAAAATATACCATGAGCTCTCTTATTCCTTCCTGTCCCACTAACTCCTCTGTGTATTGATCAGTTTCACTCAGATGTTGTTTGAGTTGTAGTGCTGAAGGAAAGTCCTAAGCCACAGAAAAGCACTTTTGAAAAATACTAGATTAATGTAGCAACGTCAAAGCATATCATAATAATAAAGCACATACTGATCTATACGAGAATAATTTCTGCCCCCAGCATTGTAGTTTTTGTTTTCTCTTTTTTCCTTAAATAGTCAATGAAACCAGAAGACAATTGTATTTTGGACAACTGTTCCGTATTAGAAGCTGCTCTTGATTGATTTTGGCACCCTCCTGTATTTATATAATTATTGTCCCAGATTTCTGCCAGGGACTTGCAAGTCTAGTCACCTGGTTAGCAGACTTTGTTTGCCTACAGCAACAACAGACAAGTGAGTCAGCATCGTGTCACTTCTGGTGTCGTGCTGTACTGAAGCGCTAAGCAAGGGCTACAGGTTCTCTTTACATCCTTTCACATCCAGAGTCACAGGGCTAGGTTTTCAAACACTACGCAAAATAAACAGGAGGGAAGCAACTCTATGTGAATGATTCAAAAGGCATGTCCCTCTCGAAGAGGAAATTTTTACAAAGCAGTTGTATTCCCAAAGACAAATCTCTGGTGAGATTTAAATGTATTTCAATTATAGACATAAAAATAGAAAGATAAAATAAATTAGATAAATACTGTTTGTGGCCATTTCCCTCTTCTTTCACCCATGAACTTTGTTTTTCCTACAGTTCTTGTACGCAAAAAGATAAAACAGGGCAGAGCATTGCACCAGATGAAATTATGGGTCAGATTTTAACTATAATTATAAGTCATGTCTTATAATTCCCATACAGTTTTGCTGCGTTGATTTTAAAAAAGCTGGTATTGTTCATATATCTTTTTTTGTCAAGTAGGTGTGTTGCTTTCCCGTAGCATAGCTGTCTTGTTTTTATACTAAATGGTTCGCTGAATATGGGAGATAAAGGAATGATATCTGTATTATGATTATTATCTAAGTTTAAACATTTCCTTCTTTTTGTTTCTTTTTTCCCTATCCCATACCTCCCCTGGTATGGAATAGAATAGAGAGAAAATCAAAAAAGAGCAAGTTTCTGCTTCTTTCCAGTGTCACGGGAAGCAGTAATTGTTTTAGAAGAGTCAGCTAACAATGGGCTTGTTTGATGTTTGCCGAAGTAGAAGGGCAACTGTTTTAGTCCCCAATCCCTTTTGGCTACCATCTTTACATATTTTCTGGATTTGACAAAAATCAGAATAGTTCTAATGTTTCAACAGCTATGACTCTGAAAAATTCTCTTTGCGCTTCTTTTGACATCTAAATCAAAATTACTTCAGTTGCCTACTTAAGCATTGGTATAGAGATACAGTTTTATATATACACACACAGTTACAGAATATAGTTGAAAAGAAGTTGAAAAATTTACGTGATCAAACTGAAGACTTCTTAGCTTTCCTATCACTTAGCTATGTGGTAATTTATTCTGCTTTATGTAACTGTTTCTTTAAAATGAAACAGGTACAGGAACAAATGTGTGTCTACTTGGTTTATCCAGGAGAAATGCAGACTAATTTTTTGGTATTGCAAGAGTTCTGGCATTTTGTGTTTTTCCTAACTCCTGCAGTGGGTTGCTTTTCAAGTCTTCTTTTGTTCTTCACTTTTCCTCTTACAAATCTGTAACATTTTAATGAAAATGAAGGAAACCATGTTGTAGGTACAAATGAAGGTGGATTTCTCTGCCTATGGGTGCTGGGCACAGGGCAAATGCATAGAACTTACAGAAGTGGTGTCAAGCCCTTGACAAAGTTGAGGGACATTACTACAGTACTGGGATGTCAAAATATTTTCTCAGAATTTAATTAAGGAATTCTGTGTGGGGCTAATCTAGTTTCTGTAATAGCATCACTTTACCTCCACGTGAATTCAGTTGGGATGTTGCTTCATGTGTAGCTTTTATAGGACTCGCTTTACCACTCCAGATAAGAAGCCAAAAGTATATAACAAAACATCCAGATAGACAAGGGTGTAAAGAAAGAAATTCTCTAACCTTCTTGTAGCTGAGAATTCATCATTTTTCTACGAGCTTCACTCTTGGAGTTATGTGTCATTCCTCTTATGGTTGAACAAGAGCACTTAGATGAGCCACATGAAACTGCTTCTTTACAGAAAGCAAGCTATTCTGTGATCAGCGGGACTAAGAGGTCTGATTTCATGCCTTATGTCACCTGAACTACCCAAGAGCTCCCTTCCCTCAGTCCCTGTCTCTCTGCTGGGCGTGTCAACGTAGCAGGTTTGGACCTAGCTATTGATCAGTCGATATCTGTTCTGCTTCAGTATCCCCTGCATGTGGTGCTGGGTGGCTGTAATGTCTGAGAGAGGATGACCTGAGCTTGCAAACAGGAGCTCGTTAGGGCTTTGGTTCCAGATCAAGTTGCTGATTTTTATGAGTCTAGTAGAATCTTTCTCTTCCTGTCAGTTTTGCTTGAAAGAGTTCAAATTCCAGAAGTTTTACATTAGTAGAAAAGAACAAATGGACAGATAAGTGGACGGACGTTGTAGTTACTTTTAAAAAGAAGGAATCTTCTCCAACTGCCCGTTCTGTATGGTGAAGTTGTTACTGAGCCTTGAATATTTTTATGTCTTGGAATTATCAGTGTAATAAGGGACTTTTTATTTCACGAACAGATGCCTTGCAGATTATGTCTTGTATTTCTCTTTTTAAAAGAATATTATCTTCTTCTTTATGAATGTTTTTGATGTTTTTGTGAATATTTTAGGACTTCCCCACTTAAAATGAATGATCTTATCAATCATTCTTATAAATTCTCTGATTTTTCTTGTATTTTCAGTTTAAAACAAAAAAGCCTTAGCTTTTCTCTTAGATCAAATATTAAAGCACATACCAGGCTGCAGTCACATATAAACTTTTGAACTGCAATTTTTATTATTTTACTCTTCAGAAAGAGAGCCTGATTTTATAGAATTGATAGCAACAGTTTAGCGTGTCCTAGCATCCTTTGGGAACAGTGGTGTGCTTAGACAGATGAGCAGTCGTCTGAGTTTACGAGAACATAGTCGTAGTCTAGTTTTGGAAATTTGTCTTTGTGCCACGAGTGTTTTTCAAGTTCTATAGAAATGTCTTTGGGTACTCAATATACTCTCCCAAAAAAAATGAAATGCATAAACAATTGTGATTTTTAACATTTTCTCAACATTATTTCACTGGTAGCTCACTTTCAGTGTAGCATTGCACCATAATGTTAGTTTTATTAGGACAAGTTAGAGCTGTATAAATTTTCCTCCGTGTCAGTGTAGTCTATCTATCTACAAGGGTATGAGCTGGATCCAGCTTGCGTGTGCTCTTCTCCTATTAAAGAAATCCATCTGCACACTAGTATTTTACCATCAGGCTGTGAAGTCACATTTATAAATCCCTGTGCAAGAGAATGAAAATATTCCTGGGTATTGATTGCAAGTCTATTAGAGCCTTAATAATAACTTAATAACTTTCAGTTCAGCATTTCCTTGCCTTTACCTCTCATACTTTTCAGCTATGCACCATAAAGGACAATCAATGCTGCCAATATCAGACCATATTGCAGTAATTTCCAAAAAATGTAAAGGAAAAATTATCAAATAAGTAGGTTTTTTTACATTACATCTTGAAAATGTAAAGCAATTAAAGAACTATTGACTGGTTAATATATGATTTTTTTATTTGTAAGTGTGTATGTATGTATATATATATATTTCTATATGTATATGCATAATATAATAACACATTTCTTACTTTATATGATGAGTCTGCTCCTTGAGTATCCATAGGAATTTTGCTGTGATGTTCTTTTCTGCTGAAAGTCTAACTGACTATGTATCTTGTAACTGCTGACTAAAAAGTAAGACCTCATGTACTTGCGAAAGCCTTCATGTGTGACAATGAAGCACTGAAACCGAAATAACCAGCTGCCTTCTGATGGCCTGATAGGAGCGAAACAGAGTTATATAGTCCTGTAGACAGTTATGTTATTTCATTGGAATTTATTATGTTCCGTATTTGAATTTAGAATTTTTGAACTCAAATAGTTACAGGTAACATTACCATGTTCAGAGCATTGCCATCTATTAAATAAGGGTAATAATATATAAATATCTACAACTATAGAAAAGGAAAGGCAATTAGAATGAGCCTAATATAACTCCAGGATGCTGTACTCAGTCAAGTGCAGTTGTCCTTTCTTTTGGCTGAATGCTGTTTGCTTGTGCAAGAGGCATGAAGCAGGAATAACTAGTATACTCAGCACAGGTAATGCAAAATTTCCTTCTCGTGGTTCATCAAAACAATCCTGATATGTAAGCACTGTGAATGGCAAGCTAACCACTTCTCTCATTCACTTTCTTTTTTATGCAACTGCCTGAATAAAAGGCCTTCTAAAAGATAAAACTGCCCTGTAATACCTTTTTATTTTCTGTAATCTGGCATTTTGGAGAACTGTAACCTTTCTTTTAAAATCTTATAATGGAAATACATAATATCATACTCATTACACCTTTTTAGCAATTACCTTTTCAGGAATAGGTATTTACATTATTCTTAAAGTCAAATGTCACAGTATAATCGTGTTCCATGCCCTTGAGTGTTTGATCCTGCGTGCATCACACTGTGAATGCAGCAGAGAAATCCTACCAGCGTGGATTGATTGATCCACGTATGTTTCCAAAACCATGTCTTGTGCTTTGCTAAAGGTGTAAGGGTACATCTGTCGCAGGGAAGATTCTGGATCAGTCCAGCATTGTCCACTTGTCTTGAGCTGTGAAGTGTGTCTGTGGCTTCTGGCTTGCAGGCATCCCAGTGCCACGTGAGGCTGAAGGCCAGATCCTCCTTCAGTTCCAGCAGATGCGACTGAGGGCAGCTCGCAGCCCCAGCACACGCGGCAGGGTGGTACTTGCCCAGGCCCACAGAGCACGTCCACAGCTCTCAGCTGCTGCAGGAAGGGAGAAGTGGGTTGTGCAGGAGCCAGCAGCAGCAGCAGTCCCAGATGCTCTTACTCAGCTGGGAGCTCGCGTGAACGGGGCTCAGCTCAAAGCACCCGAACTGCAAGTGGGTCGCTGCTTCACATCAGCGTCTGGCTCCCACAGCAAAGAGCTGGCAAGCTCCAGGGAGTTGGATTCTGTTCTCTAGGAAATGCCTTTCTGAGTCAGAGGTACTTGGTTAAATGGAAAGGCTACAGAGGTTCAGGCGGGAGCAATACTCCCGTGGCAGCTCTGTGGCCACAGCGGTCCTTGTTCTTGCCAGCTGTGCAGAGCCACTGCCCCTTCGCTTCTCACCTCCGACCTCGTGGCTCGGGGAGAGAAATGAGCTAACACGCACCCGACAAAGCTGAGGGCATGGCTAGAGATCTAGATGTGCATCTGTCAGAAAAGAGCACGTTCAAGAAGTTTGATCACATACATAAAGGAAAGAGGGGCCAAAGAACACTGGTGTTTCCAAAAGAATATTTGGTGTGATCAATCCTGAACGTGTCCCTTTCTGCCACAATCCCTGAGAACACAGCACCATAAGTTATTGTTTAAAGTTGAATATTCTTTTCCTAATCCTCTTGGGGAGCACTTGCCAGTCCTGAATAGTCCATCTTCCTACAGTTAACCACTCTGCATTTCTGCACCAGCACCCGTGCTGCAAGGCACATTTCTGTACCCTATTTTTTGTGGTAATGTAAATTAGCCCTGGGTGCTGAGCTGTGAAAAGCCCCGACCTCCGTGCTGCTCGGAGCTCCAGGGCGTGGGGTTCAGGGTGCTTTTGTGGTGGTTCACCAAAAAAACTGGTGGGAGTCTTGCGTGCAGTTAGAAAGTTATACTTCTAGAGCAGAGGGTGTTCAAATAGACCTTTTTTTGTATTTTCTGTAGCTGCATGCAGCATTTATCATGCAATGCTTAATAGTTCCTTTCGCTTCTTACAGCACAAACTGGTTTTTACAATGTGGTTCTTTGTCTTCTTTTCCTAGGCATTTCCTATTTAAACATGGATCGGGGTCTTCAGCTATCTTCAGTGCAGCCAGTCAGAACTATCCTTTAACATCCAATACTGTTTACTCTCCACCTCCTAGGCCTCTTCCTAGAAGTACCTTTTCTAGACCTGCCTTCACTTTTAACAAACCTTACAGGTGTTGCAACTGGAAGTGCACTGCTCTGAGTGCTACTGCCATTACAGTTACGCTGGCATTGTTGCTAGCCTATGTTATCGGTAAGCCTCTGTTTCTTTTCTATGCTGAATTATTCGTTACCTTTTCTGCTCTGTTGCTGGGCTTGCTTTTACACTAATACAAATTGTGATTTACTAATAATGTTTGCCATTGGGTCCTTTGTAAATTCTGGCAAGCGAAATGCTGCGTTGGCCAGAGGTTGAATACAATGTGGAACTCTCCTTAACTCTATACTCTGTTAACCTTAATACTGTCTAATAGAGAAAGAAATATTATTCAAGGTGACATGTTTATACCAGCAGAGGACTCCTACAGATTTTAATTGCTGTGATATTTTTCTTAAATTAAACATCTGATTTTCATATCAAGGCTTACAACATTGTTGCTCTTAAATAATTGTGCTGAAAAGATATTGGTAACTCTAAATTGTACTTTGTTTTTCTACCTCTATTTCATTTCTTCAATCTGATCACAGTTTAAATCTTTCCTGTTTTCCCTTTGATACTTATTTCATTGGCTAGACTTGCAACTAGCTCTAAAATTATGTAGCATTTTAAACCATATTTGCTACGATATATTTTGCTGTCCCTGTACTGAATTTATGTTTCAGAAAAATGTTACACAGATTGAAGTGCACTAACTTAATTTCAAGCTCATTTTTGGTAAGTAACTGACTTTGCAATTTTATTATCACAACAGATTGACAGGACTTATCACAATAGCTAGAAACTCCTTCCTTTTCTTTTTTTGGAAGATAGATATGTTGAAGGTGGGCTTGGAGTCGCTGTGATGGAAAATTGTACATGGGAGAGCAATCTTTTTGACTTACTATACGATATTTTGGATGAACATTAATTATCATGGTTTTTCAATCTGAATTGAAAATATTATGGAAAATTCATTTTTTTGAATCATAGAATGTGGCTGTGGCTTCTATAAACATGAAAATCTAATGAATTTTTGTTTGTGTGATGCGTTGTCTCACACACACTCTTCGTTGATTCAGTTGCCAATTTTCAGGTGAGGAGGAGCCAGAGTATCCCCAACATCTTATCCCTTGGGTGGAAAAAACTGGGTTTGCCTGGAAGCTCATACTTGGTAAAACTGGTACGGAGATACTGAGATATACCTCCAGACAGAAAAGCAACCATTGGTTTTCTGTATCCCCCGAATAAACATCTTTATGAATAAAAATATGAAAATTGCCATCACTTCTGTTTCCCACTGTATTTTTTGTCCCATAGTGACAAAGTTCTTGTAACTCTCAGTGAGATGCTCATCAAGAGGGTTTTTTATGACATCCTGATCTAATGCAGATGGGAAAGCAGATTTGATCATTTCTGGTGTATGATTATTTGATAGCACCTGAGGATCTAGTAAGCTACATTAATTGCAGATTTACATAACAGCTGGTGAGCATATGCCCTCAGTTAGGACTGGCTGTATAATTTTTGCAGCCTCATCTGTTTGCTACATATATATCCCACCCACACCATTTCGGTTTTATCTGGATGAAGCACTGCCTGCTTAGATTTCAGTCTGACACTGAAAAATTTTTAACTTTCTCGAGATGTACTGCTGTGTGTCGTCAGCCTGAGAAGGCTGCCGACACTCCATATCACTGTGATTTAAAAAGCTCTATATGAACTTCTTGTAGACATTTCTGTATTTCTCTTAACTTGGTAACATACAGGTATAACATGTGTTTTCTTAATTTAGGCAGAACTAGGTAAAAATGAATGTACTTTTGAATTTTGTAAATTATTGGTATTTCTAGTTTTTTTTTATAGCAAAATATAAATCTCTGAACCAGAAATCCTAATTTAAAAGATTTTCCGAGATACAGTTATTTGCTCGTTTGCCCCAGAAATTTTTCAGTTGCATTCCCTGCAAATTCAGGTATTAGCTAGCTTATTCCAAATTAATATTCTGCTCCCCATTTCTGATTGGTGAAATATTTAATTGTGTTCATGGTTTGTACTTATGAGTCAGGTGCCTTAATTCTGTCCATTTTGTTAGTTATGAATAACAGCATATAAACTGTTTTCCAAGTTCAGTTGCTCTGTAGGGTTTCGTATTTTGCATGTCTTTCCATGTCCAGAATTTAAATGTGGATGTTTTAAATGAGAGTAGGTGAATATACGAAATCAAACTGTATGTAACACTGAGGTTAAAATTCACTCCAGCAAGTATTTTCTCTTTGCCCATCATGCTTCACACTGGGTCAGGCCCCTCAGTCCTCCCTCCAGGAGGGTTTCCTTAAAGTCAGAGGGAGTTAGGTCTGAGCAATGACTACACACTTGGGTCTACATTGTAAAGCAGAACTCATAGTGATCCTAGGGGCAGGCTTACCTGGGATCAACTCCATGGTTGTTACTGGAAGTATAAGGGAGAGTTTGTCAAGGCAAATTTGTTTTCAACAATAAATTTAATGTTAGAGTCTGCATTAAACTATAATGATCTGTGATTTCAGGCCAATTGATCAAAATTTAAGATTAAGCTTTTTCTTCCCCTTATCTAATAATTTACATAAATCTGTTCAAATATCTTGCACTGCTGCTAGATGCAAGAATTACATGTTACTGTCAAAAATAAACCCAGATCTCAGCCTCAAGTTAGAACATTCCCAAAGTCCTGGAAATCCAGAGCTTATTCCAGGTCAAAAATTTGCAAGTGGCTTTTGTAGTTGTAATGAACTGAAACCTGCACCAAAGTGCTCTAAGCTATGATTTCTTTTCAGTCAAAAGGTGAAGTATCAAAATATTTTTATTCTTTTAGTTTTCAGCGTTTCCCTATTATCAGCAAAACTCAGTAGAGAAGCTTTTACTTCTTCTGTATTTTCTCTCCTTTGAAGTACTAGTCAGTTTAAAAAAAAAAAAAAATCTGTATGTTACCATTTTTGCTCCATAATCAGTGTGTTTATTATTTGGTCCTTGCTGAAATAAATCTGACTACTATATGGACAGGAAGGAAATTATAGAACCCTGTAAATGGTTGTATAACAGCTGATTTATTGAAAATCTTTAGTCATAATATTTAGTTTATCAAGTAAAACACATTTTCACTTCAGCAGGAATAATTTCTGTGAATAGGTTTCAGAGGCGTAGTAGTTACTACAAAAAATGCTCATTTCATAAAGTGGTTGTTTGGTCTCCTCGCTGTAAATGTCTTGAATTATCTTCTGTTGAATAAATGCATATACACTTTTATTTTTCTTCCATGCTTTCACATATGCTGACAACTTTAATGCATTCGTGCCAGTCTGAAGCACATTGCTCGTCTTTGCCCACAAAGAGGGCTGTAAGGCAGGTGGCACTTGTGTCACCCAGCGGGACGGTGACACCGAGGCACGTCCTCGGTGCATCTGGGCACTGCGGCAGCTTCACCGGCGGCTCCTGAGAGCCTGTCCAGGGCTTTGTGAAGCCGGCGGAGCATTGGATTAAGGCAGAGTGAAATTGCCAGTGGAGTGAAAGACTGACTAGGGAAAACAAGTTATCTGCTCATACGACGGAAATGTGGAATGGGCAAAGTCTGCCTGCTAGCACTCGCTGTGTCTGGAGGGCATACGAGCTGTGTGTGTTTTAAAGATTTATGCAAATCTGCAAATGAATGCTCATATTGGAAAAAAAATCTGACTTCTAGAGGGAAAATTATTGAAATACATAAGTATTTCATATTCATATTACATAAGTTGCCTTAAAGGTTTTCTATTTTTGATTGTAAAACAGAAGCAGATAAATTCTGGGTATGTGTTGATGTGTATTTCTCTGGCATGAGGTGTTTCACAGGACAGAGCTGGATACATGTCACTAGTCTAGGCTCAGATATTCATGCAGATGGCACCTTGCAAAAGGACAGTGTGGAAATGAAAAGTGAAATTTCTTTAATAGTACTGGGAAATACCTTTCAAATAGTGTTCAAATCTGGTAAGTAAAATGAGGACTAGCAAACTATAGGCTATCGTCAAGGCTATAACATAGATTCCTAATTATCACATGAAAGATGAGACCATATCTGTTTCATTCAATGCAGTCAGTATTTGTGTCTTTCTGTTCATCTATCGGTCTGTGTTGTTATAAACAGTATAAAATAGGTTACCACGGGGGAGTGGTGTACTAAATATTCTCTTTTTTTAATCTCATTGTAATAAAAGCCTAGGAAGCCATCAATAATTAAAGAAGAAAATCAACCAAAATTTAGGAGTATACAGGGTAAACACAAGAGATAAAATAAGAAATACAGTATTTTTCTGTTGTTTTCAGTACCATGCCATATTCTTTAATTTGTTTGATGATGTGACTGCTCATCTAGTCAGTCATTTTTAGCCATTAGAAAGTAGGATTTTTCTTCCATGCTACCCTACCTTTTTATCAGCAGCGATTTGGACTTGCAAATCACCGGTCCTATTGATTAAAGGTGCTGAACTCCTACAGTTCCTATTGATTTCAGCAGGAGATGCAAATGTTCCACGCCTCTGAAAATTGGATCCCATGTTCTTAGGTGTAACCATCCCTGACTACAAAATGACTATTTTATATACAAATGAATTCTCAAGTATGAATATGAAGTTGTCCCTATCCTTTGTGATATTATCTCTATGAGTATGCACTGGAGGTGGGTGCTGGGTCTTAAATTATATTCATACAGAGGGTGAGGAAATTAAAACCTCTCTGCAGTTTGCCATGTGACCTACCATTTCTCGCACTGTACAAGGCAAAGGAGTGATGGCTTCAGCACTGGAAAAGAGTAGGCCAAATTTTGCGGACGTATGTATCTCAATCATATTGGTTGCATAGCTTTATACAATGTAAAACAGTGGGAAAAATATAAATCCTTAAGTCTGAGGACTATAAATTATGTGGAAAAGGCTGAAGGGGTTAATATGCTGATTTTACACTGAATAATATCATGGTATAGTACATGTTGCTAAATACTTCAGGTCTAAATAAAAGCCATGACGCAGATGTGCAACTCTTTGTAATGCTGCTGAACTCATCAGTGAGATTGCTCTCGCTGAGACAGGTCCATCAGGGTTTCACAGCTGGAAACCATGGCTTCTGTTCTCTCTGAGCCTGGGTCTCTGTGATGAGCTTGATGTTGTCACAAATCTTTAAGTACACTGAGGAGAAAGCCTGACAACATTGTACTATTGTCTAAGATTAGGTTTTGTTTGTTCCTAAGACTAATGGATGGCTTAGTGATGAAAAGTGAAAGCAGGCTGGTCATTATATGTCTGAGTAGGAGGATTGCAGGAGAGGGGGGTGGTTATTCTTGCTCTCAGGTATAAAAATATGTTGTGTATAAAGAGAAGACTGCTTGAGAAAGAGGAGAGTGCTTGAGAGTTAAGACAGATATAACAACTACATGGAAAAATCCTTACCTCGTGAAAGGAGATATATGTGGTCCAGAATAAAGTATTGCTTCAACGCAAATCAAAAAAAAAAAAAAAAAGATTCTTAGGCTGAATTAAATATTAACAGTCTCAAATTTTCAAATTTGTTTAGAGCAGAAGGACACTAGCATTGTATTTACAAAATGAACTTGTAAAAGAACTCCCTTTATGTAGGTCAGGATCAGAACTTTGATTCTGACTCTTATTTGTATTCAGGTATTTTCATGTCAATTCACCTTTACAGTGCCCAGCTGCAGCTGAAGAACTTGATGCACCATGTGGCTTCATGCCACAGTGAAATCCAGTTTTATAAGCAGAACCTGCTAGCAGTTATAGAAAATAAATACTCTTCTGGCACTTCGTCAGAGCAGGTGCAGAAAGAGTAGTGAGCTGCTGAGATACTTTCTACTACAGCTCTTCTAAAGTCTAGGCTTCAGGGGGATGATCTACTGAGATTTTCCAAAATAACTGGAAACAGCACAGAAAGCTAAACAAAAGCCTTTAGTAGAGGTCAGCAATTTGGAGAGACTTCACATTTGTAGGATTTTTGTCCTCTGAAGTTTGTCTTGGGGGTTGATAAGTACTTATTGCACAGGACTTTTCTGACATCTCCTCGCTACTGAGTCTGTTTTGCACTGGAGCCAAGCCTCTTATTCATATTCTGCCAGACGTGTAGCACAGGAGTTGACAAGCTGTGCTTACACAGAAGGTAGATAAGAATAAATTAAATTAGATCATTGGCTTTGTAGCAGATGGTGGGTTAATCCAGTTTACAAAGTGAGTTCTGAAGAAAAAGAAATGCTTATATATTTGTGAATATTTACTCGAATATGCTGCAGAATTGCAAGGACTGAGTGACTTCATCTGGAAGCATCAGTTTGTTTTATTTAGATGTTGAACAAAATAAGCAACCTGCTCATTTACTTCAGAGGTAAAGCCCCAAGCTTTGGTTCCAAACAGAGCCCACTGGTTTCAATTATAGGAGTGGTGTGAAGTAACCAGAAATCTGCCCCTGGATAGAGAAGATCCCTTAGACAGCATAAAGCCCTATTAGCCTTTTATGTCTTTGTTCTGTGAAGGAAAATTATAGGTAGGGTAGAGGATACAGGTCTTTAATTTATCCTCTTCTGCAAGAGATCTGTTTTATACCTAATAATTACTTTTTACCTAAGAAACATGATAAATTAGGCAAGAAAAGCTCTGCACTGCAAGTAGAATCTTCTGTATTCGAGATAGGTCATTTCACGTTAACGCTGAGCAGCTCCACCATGCGGCCTGGCCAGGGCCAGCTGACTAAGGAAGAAGCTCAGTTTCACCATGTTCATGTGCTATCCTCCATTCTCTTTAGCTCCACTGAATACAGACTCCTCCAAATTTAGCATCTGGACTAACATCCATAATGCATGTTGTAAACAAAAAAGTATATGTCCACTCTTATGTTACAGTTTTTTCTGAAACTTTGAATTAAACAGGACTATCCAATAAAACACAAGTATGGTGGCATCCATCATATAAGCTCTGTCTCCAAACATTATGTAAAGAGGGTCAGATTTTGCCTTCAGATGTATTTGCCTGCCTCCAAATCACCTCAGTGAGAGCACTGTACGACTCTGCTTGTGACAGAATGCAACTCATAAATAACAAAGAGCAAAGTGATCAAGTAACGGTAGAGGGGTGAATATGCTGGAGGTTCAAGCAAGCCAAGACAGAACGTCTGAAAAGATGAGATTTGCAGTAAGATGGAAGAATCGAGGAAACAGAAATCAAGTTGGATGTTCAAGAATGCCAGGTAAAGAAGCGTGGTCGCTACCAGCAGTGACAGTACTGGCACTTAGTTTTCAGATGAGAGGCTTGTGTTAGGTCCAGGTGAGGGGATATTATGGACTGATTCTCGTGGTGACTTGCTGCAGCCCTTCTCAGCTTTACGAGGGAATTCTGCGGTTGTGAAGCATACTGATGCTGCTAACAACCTGGATAAATCTCCACTTACCTGGTAGTCCTTGGTTTTGCTTGAAACTGTGGCAGTTCACCAATGGTCTTAGGCACCCCACCAGTAGCTGAGGTATTTTAGATGATGCAAAATACAGGGTATCTGATGGTGGAATTTTTCTGTAATGCCAGGTGGCCAGAGCCAAAGTAGTTTTTGCTTTTTCTGTAGTATTAGTATCGTCATCATACCTTGAGGGCTGTTTTTGTTTTCTATGGGAACTTGAGCTGCGTCCAGTAATGCACCTTTAGTTGTAAAGATGGGTTTTGATGCTCTTAGCAACCAGCCCTCAAAAGTACTGTAGTTATGGTCTGTTTGTACAAAAATCAGTCCAGAAGACTAAACTTTGAGGAAAGGGCAGATACCTTCATCAGAAACCCAATCTCCCTCCTCTTTACTCAGGCCAGCCCTGAGCTGGGCAGAGGGCTGGTGTCATCTTCTAATCGGCCTATGGAGTGGGCTCTTGTACCTGTGTGCTTCACATGGGAACTGTAGCTGAGCATCTTACAGATGGATTTATGCTGTGGTAAATAATGCTGTGGCCCACTGTTCAATTGCACAGCACTGTCTGTGCCCCTGTGTGTAAAGGGGGAACAGCAAAAGCCAAAAATCTGCTAGAAAAATCAGAGAGAATGACTCAAAAGAGATCTTTTGAGGTTTTAGTGGAATTTAGTACATGCCTACTTCTTTAGAGATTTGGGGGAGAGAGACAGATTTGGAAATTTTATTTAATCTTATTTGGTGAAATATCTATATATTTAAAATATGATGTATGTATGTTGTAGGAAACAGAGGCTTTGTATAAATTATGTTTATCTTATGTAAGAGAAGTATCACAGAAAATGAAGAGGCAAGCTAAGGCTCTGTGTCTGCTAAGTAAAAATGTATCGCTCCCTGTAGTTAACTTCTGAAAAAGGTAACTCTAAGGATTAATGGCTTCACTGTGGTACGTGGTCTGTTTATTGCTAGAGTGATACTTGGATCCAAAGGTAATTTGTCAAGAGCTATAGTTTGCATACATACCAACTTGATAGATAATGTAATGAAAGTCAGATTTATTTTAAGATTGCAAGATGACCAGGTTTCTGCAGTGATAGAAGTTTAATTCAGGTGGAACTTATTTTCATAGCAATGTGCTGTGTTGTTCAAATACTCGGTCTTGAATGTTATTTAACGTGAAGCTGGACTACCAGTATCACATGTAATCTCCCACAGACTAGAAGTCGAGAGTCCAAGGCTGGCAGAGACCTTCATCTCTACAATGCAGTTGGTGTTTCTCAGGGAGGAAGCAGACCGTCAAACATGCATACAAACAGCTTTGCTAGCTTGCCAAGCTTTGGCATGAACTATAAAAACAACAGCACTTCCCCTGCCTGAAGGGAAGACAAAGCAAGCAAACTCTTTGAATTGGTGCGAATGGATATCAAAATGCATAGTGTATGTAATCTGGAAAAGACATATAGTAAGGAAAAATATGCATTACATATTCAGTCCTTGCCTCAGTGATGTACCCTCTGCAGCACATGCAAATACTGTCTTAGGAAATGAATAACAGCAACAATGGAAATAGGATAAGAAAGCAGCTAGACTATGTTCATGATTGTATAACCACTAAAAACTTATTTATGTTATGTTTTGCACCTGGTGTTGATCTGTTTAAAGTGCTCATATAATTATTTGCATTAGTATAAAGAAATGTACATTCATTAGTTATTGGTCCCATTGCACTTTGTTCCTTTCTGTTATTAACTCTTTAAATCATAATAATGCCCAGAAGCTCAAGCCAGGAGCAAGAGCTGCCTGCTCTGGAGATGTCAAGGCATACTGAATTTTGTTGTACCTTCTGTAAGTAGAAGTAATCTGTCTTGCATTAATAAGCTCGACGATCAGAGCTTAGGTCTGTGTGATCCGACTGCAAGCCCCTTTTCAAAGTATAAGCACAGTCCCTTGACAGTTTCAAGTCCACGGAATATGAAGCAATCCAGCAAGTCTCAGGTTTGAGATGCCTCCAATAACACTGGAGTAAACTTCTAGCATCTCTTGTGGGGAGTGGGAATTTACAGTCCCGTGGTGTGTCTCCGGAGCCCAGAGCTGGTGCTGGGGCAGGGGTAAATAAAAATAAAAATATAAATATGGCATGAACTCTGACAGTGTCACCTCACTGGTTCAATAGAAATGCTGTCGTTTGTTTGATTTGGATCGTGTATCTCTGCTGGGTGATCCAGGAATGCACAGATCTGGAATTAATGATTGTAGATTGGCACCTTTGCATTCCTGTAGTAGCTATGGCAAGGCCTTGCCAGGAACCCATTGAAGGCATGGGTTTTTGCTTTTAGAGTTTAGCTTTTAAGTATGCAAGGGACACTTGTGAGCAAACACATATAAAATACGTTATGAACTGTAGGTTTCCTGTTTATATCAAGATTTTTTTTTCTTAAAATAGGTTCAAATACAAAAGAAAAAAATGTATTTTTTAAATGGAAGACCCCATTCTAGATCCTGCTTACTTCTCTTGAGGGTCTCTGAGGTTCCTACTGAATTCAGGAGGAGTAGATTTGTTGCCTTTGAAGATCCCACTGTGGGCAGATCCTAGTCAGTGCAAAATGCTGCGTGTGGCTAAAGAGCCTGTTACTTGGTTTTTTGCTCTTTTTGTGATTTCAGCTCCTCTGTGGGGGGGTATCCTCAATCCATATTTTAGTGGGTCATCAGTCCTCCCTGCTGAGTTACTTCAATGCTAAGGCAATGTCTTCCCTGGAAGAAATTTGCCTTCCTCTAGAATATCTAATTGTCTAGAATGACTGCAGTACTATCACAGGAAGCTTAAAATAAGATCCTCTGTTGCTGTCTTTCTCCTTCCTTCCTTCGATGCCTCAAATTAGAAAGAACAGCAAGCAGAAAAAGTGAATGGCTCAGTAGCCAAAATGGAGTAGGCAGCCCCCATGTACAGAGATAAATTCATAAAAGAATTCATTTAATAGATTTCCCAGTGCATACATACATAAAAACTATATTTCCAATAATGTGTTACAGTATAATTGCATATATTTTAGATCTAAAGCCAGGGTTTTTGTTTGTTTGTTTGTTTTTTAATCTACAGTGTAATTCTAGGGCAAATCTGTGAAGTCAGTGTTTTTACTAATGTTTAAACTGGTCTAAGTGAAAAGATTTGGGAATGCAGGGGGCACAGTTTCACTTAGAACTGGGTTAGAAAGGTGAGAAGTTTTACTCGGTGGCTGTGCTTTAATCCAACAAACACTGAGCTCCGTGACAGTTGAAAATTGAGGGACGTTGATGAAGCATTAGAATCTGTCACACAATATTTAAGGCATTCAACTGTTATCCTTTTAATTGCAAGTATTTCCATTAATTGCTGTAGAAATTCATCGCCCTGACCTGGCTGAGCTCCAAAAGAAAGTGTGGAAACTAATTAAACATTGAGTTTTAAGGTAAAATAGTAAATTGCTCATTAGAACCCCTGAAATTCTGATTTATTGCTAACAGAACTAAATAATACTTGACTTTGCAGAAACTGGGTCATAGCATTCTTTCTTAGTGTAACTGAAGGTGCTGTAGCTTAGGCATCAATTAATTGGTCTTCATTTTTTTGCAGCAGTACACTTGTTTGGTTTAACCTGGCAACTACAGCCTGTTGAAGGGCAGCTGTATGAAAATGGAGTTAGCAAAGGAAATAGAGGAACCGAATCCGTGGATACTACTTACTCACCGATCGGAGGAAAAGTGTCTGATAAAACAGAAAAAAAAGGTATGTGTGAAGGAGCAGACAGACAAATTAGGAATAATTAAACATTGCTACAGTTCAGATTCTGTATTTGCTAAAGTTTGGCAGTATTTTGAATGCAGGTTCTATCTTTTCTAGAACAAATTTAAAATAAGTGCCAAAATCCCATATCTAGATTGTTTCTTTCAGCAGAAGTCTCACTGAAATTAGCAACCGACCCAAGCCATTAAGGAGGTAATGTTCAATAGCAAAGTAATTGCCTTTCTTTTGTGAGAGAAGAGAGATTAGAGAGTTTGGCTTATGTCTTAAGCCAGGAGAGGTGAGAGTATATTTGCCATGTCCCCTAGTTGTGCTAAGGGCTTATTGCTGTGCCTGTGTCTTGCAGACCACACTCAGTCTTAGCAAAGTGAAAATCTATGTACTGACAGGTCAGAATATGCAGAAGGGCAGAAATCCTAATGCTTTTAAAGGCATCCAGTTCTTGAAGGCGTAAGCTAAAATAGAGCATCCTGTCACATCCTGCCGTAACCAGTCATACTGAATCAGCTTGCAGGAACCTCCTGGGGTTTCACAAAATGCCTGAGCCAGTCTGGCGGGGGGAGATGGTCCCACGGCACCTCTCCCTGCAGCCCCATTGCCTGCTGCAGGAATCGTCTCAGGAGTGAGCAAAGCACCTCAGCTTACTGGTGGCAGAAAAAGGCTGTGGTGAAATGGTGAATAGTTTTCTGCCATCTTAGTGGCTGAACCAGCTGTTCTGAAGGGGCAGAGATGTTCCAGAGCTGGCATAGGAAAGGGGTGGACTGTGCAGCCAGCAGTGTGAAACAGAGCAGGGCTGCTGAGAAGGACACACAATTCCTTTCTCTCAACTCCTATCATTCGATGTTGTTAGCTCACCTACCCCAATATTAGTTAGAAGCCCTGACACCTATTTCCCATTGACTACCACATAGTACCACAGTGATGCTTTCTGACTCTAAGAAGCAGGTGGCCCTCCCATTTCTTTATATGATACTCAGAAAAAGTGGATAAATCCAACGGATTAGATCAGAGAAAAGTGATTGGGAATAGAATGTGAACCCTAGTCTTTTAGTTGTTAGGAGGAAGGTAAAATTGTACTGAGAGTTCTACAATGATGGGAGATTTCCAGAGTTTTCAACTTTTGTAGCAGAGCAGCAATGTGATTCTGTGTCTGCCAGGTAAGATCTGTGACTCTAAATATGAGACAAGGTGGGACATGGTTATACCAGTCCCTCCAGAAGGAAGATTGCATGTCACGTCAATAGTCTTACAAATCAATATGGCACAGCTGGATAGAGATCATATTAGATAAATGAGCAACAGAAATATATGTGAGGAGGCAATGATATTGTTATCCATTATTTTTTCTCTTAGAATGGATTGATAGTGAATTACGGTAAACGTTTTACACACTTTTGTATTTCTGTCCTGGTGCACCATGGAAAATGTCTAAGATATCTCAAATAGTTCTTCTAAACTGCATTAAATCATTTTGTCAATATATTACAGATTTAATAAAAGCTCATCCAAAGCATTTGGCTTCCAAAGGAGGAGATACAGGAAAAACATCAAAACATGATCCTAAAAATTAGATTTTTGAGAACAGAGAAGAGCATATGTAAGTCAATAGAGAACTCAATGTAGTAGGTAAAAACAACAACAACAACAACAACAGTCCCCTCACCCCAAGCAATCCTTATGTCATGTGTAGCCACAGGATTCCCCCAAAATGCTAAAGCATGGAGAGCTGTGACACCACAGCCACTTCACTGAGGGCTTATCCAGCATTATCAGAGGTCAATCTTGAATATAGCTAGACTGTTTTCTGACTTGTTGTCTTCCGCCTGCTGGGGTAACCTACAATCCAAGCTATGCTAATAAGAGCTATACACTTGGGAAAATATGAGAAAAGCCATGTGGACTTAGTACCAGGCATTGGTATGTGCATAGTCTGGATCTGGCTTATTTCTAATGGCTCCCTGCCTTCCTTCCTTTCCATCACTTTTCATATACATAAGTAATTTTATCCCCTGTGCTTGTACCAAATACTCCATGTCAATGTGCCGGGAAGGAGGACTTGGAAACAGGCAACTCCTCTCATATCAGCAGTGTACCACAGAAAGTTGATACTTTGCCTGTAAACTTGAAGCCTCTAATGTGATTTCACAGGGATAAATAAGTACTATCAGATATTGTGACCTCCCGTTTTCCCAACTCTGTGCAGCAGCACAGGATGCTTTGCCAGACTTTGAAAGCATGTATTTTAACTAATCTTTTAATGAAAATCAAGTTTATAAACCAGCAAGTCAGATTTCTTTAAGAAGTCATTTTATAACACAGTGACCCATGGCTGTGAGTTAACATTTTAATATGTAGCAATGTGATTAAAAACTCAGACGTCCTATTGATGCTGGTATTTACCAGGGGAGTACAAGGAGATTGATTGTTTCAGGATCAGTAATAATCAGCATATGGGTACTTCCTTGTGAAGATAATTGGCACCATGCTGTTCAGAGTTTTACTTTCTTGAAGCCAAAAGAAACCTGTGATTAGGAATCTATCTTCTGTTTTAGAATTGCCGAGAAAGTGTGCTTAGAAAGAATGGGGAGGAATTAATACCAGTTGGTAAGACTGGGAGCTGTACTAGGAATCAAGTGTAGCTAATTAAATGATACTTTGTCATAGGAAAAATGTGGTTATGAGAAAGATGTTTTTAGAACGAGTGCAGAAATCGTATTGCAGCACTGTAATTTTATAAGCTTATCTAAGACTTTTCCAAGAAAGAGTAAGAGAGCAAATTAAGATAGTCTGTGAATAACATATCTTCAGATGACTTATTTGGACAGCCAAATACCTGCTTCATTCAATTAAGTGTAGAAACAGAGCTAAATTAATTTTTCTGTAAAGGACGCACAATGGCTCACTGAGCATGAAAACATGCACTTCAGACATGGCGCTTACAGTTGGCTTTTCATGCTGCATGGCTATCTGAAAAATTGGTATTTGAAAGGTAGGGATGCTGCAAGTACTACTTTCAGTAGGTGGTAGATAATACGTATTTTTCACGTTAGCGTTGTCAACAGCAGCATGCACTTCTTTCATATATAATGAGATAATAGTACATCTGTGTGTTTTTTAAAGATTACATAAAATTATTACTAAAACAACATTTTCATCCCAATGTGGAAAAACTTCTCAGAGATGCATTGTTTTGAGCCTAGCAACACTAATAAGATATTCAGCATAATCCAATAACATCAATTAGTGAAAATACTTTCTCAAAGGATGCCTATGCCCTGACTGAAGTCCTGATGCTTTCTATTTTCAACAAACTCAAAAGCAGCTACTGTATTTTAAGGGACCTTGAACACAGACCAATGCCATTAACTTCAAAAATGATACCGTATCCTTGACTTTTTACTTAGTGCTCTACCATCTTGTAATTGAATCACATTAATTACCATGTGTCAATATCACAAAAAAGTTCCTTAGTGTTTTACTTAACCCAGGGTAATTGCTTGCAAAGAATCATTAAGATTTAATATCTCTGGAGTACTGGAAATAGGGGAAAAGGTTTTTAAATTTACATCAGCCAAGTGGGATCTAATGTGTGGGCTGGGGTGGGAGGGGATACACTTTCTTTGCCCTACTACATTAGAAGTTTAAATCTCTACTCAAAACTCAACATACAAGATTTTTTTCACAAAGAAAATTGGACAGAAGTAGTCTCACCTTGAACATTGCTAAAGCAGGGATTTGGAAATATTTTAGTTTATGTGCTAAGGAACAGGTGTATTTTTAGAGTATTAGAAAACAAGTCCTGTGCTCTAAAAATGTATGCTTTTATGTGGTAAGGTGTTAAAAGTCAGCTCCTAGTTCTTGCTGTAGCTTTGTTTCAGGTGACACAAAGCAGCTGTAAAGCTGGAAGATCCAGTACCCTGAGAATTGCTCCTGCCTTGTAAGCTAAATCTCTATTCATTAAGAATGCTAAGTACTCCCTACACTAGTTAAAGCCAATGAAAGATCCCACTGAGAATCTTTGTTATTAATATGTTTAGGAAAAATCTGGCCCTAGCTTTGCTACTGCTGTTTTCATTTCCAAAGGCAATTTATAAAATTTCATGTGCATTATGTTGCATTAGATATTTTTATGCGTTATTGTGAAAGGTGAGGCTCCAGTCACTTTGATTGCTCCTCTTTATCCTTCACCACGATATTGGAATGAAATGACACGTAAATGGATATGGCTGCTGAATTCAATCTTCTTCTCTTGGTTCCTCCTCCATTGTAGCATGCTATCTTTCTTTTTTCTAGTCGAGAGAAAGTTTGCAAATGGGTTTGAGAGTTTTGCAGAACTTACAGTGGAATTACCTCAGATGTTAGCAGGATTGGGTCTGTGGCTTGCAGCATGTCAGGATGCTGATCACAGGCAGGCATTAAAATAGATAAAGATGGTGATATGTGCCAGCAAAGCAAGCCAGCTCCGATTTAGTTTGGCAATGGCTTCTTTACACATTCCATTTCCCTTTCGACTTCAGCTTTCTCACAGCCATGTTTGAAGTTACATACTGTAGATGTCTGCAGATGTATTGTTAGGCACTACAAAATGAGTTTTCTCTTTAGATCGCCTCTCCTTATCCTTATGCCCCTGTTATGCTTTTATGCAGAAAGTCCATGCAAAAACAGATGTTCTTTATTTCTCTAGCACTAGATTATCACTGCCACAATACAAGTTGGGAATGGTGATTAACAGAAATCCAGACTTGGACACGGGCTCTGACCTACCAGGTTTGATGGATTTTCTGTCTTTGACAGTGTCCGTTTGTGTAGCTTATGCAATGCCCGCTCGGCAGTGGCCAGAGGCCCATGCCAGAGGAAGCTCTCCTGCTGCGAGCTCTCTGCACTCGCAGTCAAATGGGTTTTGTTTGCATAGCTGATAGGTAGACATAAAGACCTTAGTTTCCACAGCAGCGGAAGTAGTCAGTAAAGCCTTCCAAGATTTCCAGGGCAAAAAAAGCTCTGTGACACCTATTGTGGTAAATATTACACACAAGTTTATTTATATTTTTCAACTAGTCGAATAAAAAGTACAGTGATTTCAGTGAAATGTCTAGAGGTTATTTATTATACCTGACCTGGTATCTTCACCAACTGTGAATATGCAACTGATTGTTTTCTTTGTTTCTGGAAAATAGTGTTTCAGAAGGGACGGGCCATAGACACGGGAGAAGTTGAGATCGGAGCACAAGTTATGCAAACGATCCCGCCTGGTTTATTCTGGCGCTTTCAGATTACCATACATCACCCCATGTACCTGAAATTTAACATTTCACTGGCAAAGGATTCTCTGCTGGGAATTTATGGCAGAAGAAACATTCCACCTACTCACACTCAGGTAATCAGCTAATTGCATCATGCTTTACAGTTTCAAACAGCAGTGGATGCTAATGTTCACAATACACTTTCAAAGCAGGGAGGAAGGGAGGAACCGGCTGTAACCACAAAAAGCAGTCTGTTTATCCTGTTCTTTTCCTGAGGTCTAGCTATACCCTCTAACCATGCCCTCCCAAATGGAGGGGCGGTGTCATACCAGCAAGGTCAGCCATTCTGCCCACTGCCATATGACTGCAGGAGGCTGGATGGGTGCACACCGTGTAGCTTCAGCGTCTTCTCCTGGGGGGCAGTGGGGAGAAATGCTGGATCATTTGAAAACGCTTTAGTCTTTGTAGGACTTCATCAAAACAAGCAGATTAGAGTACAGTCAGTATAAAGAGTTAATAGAAAAAAAAAATGCTGTTATTAGTTTCTGATACAAGGATTATTTCTGAGCATTTACTACCGTGGATATGGCAGGAGAAAACCTAGGTAAGCAATAAGAATATAAGAATATGCACTATTGCTGGTCACGTTCAACTTTTTTTTTTTTGGCTTACTGCATTTGGCATATGAAGCTATCATTTCAACGGATAATAGACTTTACAACGTATGTGATAAACTTATATATAGAATAATGGAAAGATGGTTTAGAAGGGACCTGTGGAGGTCATCTAGTCTAACCTCAAAAATGATTTAATGAAGGTTTGATCTTAGAAATAAGTGATTCTTGCTGTCATTGGCTATGATTGAAACTGGGCCTTCAGTCAAGCTGAACTTCAACTTTACTGAAAATCTGCCTAGAAAAAAAATATATACATTTCTTGAGCAGGGATTCTTAGAAAGGTTTACATCTTCTCTGATGCTTTGAGGTTAACTGATTTTAAAGTTGTTGGCATCAAATTGATTAAGTATTACTTGTTTCCATGTCACAAAAGAGTCACTTACTTATTTGCATTATTAAAATTAAATATAAATAAAAAGTATAAGTAGGTTTTGATATGTGATAATGATACTAAGGGACAAATACTGAAAACTCTGGTATAGAACAATAGCTTATTTAATCCGTTTTTGGCGTTTGAGATGAATCACTGCATAACCAAGGCACTACAGCTTGGGAATTTTGGAATTATTCCCATTAAAGAGATGTAATGTTGAAGTAAGTCTGCTGCATTTAGTGAAGCAAGTCTGAATTTACCCTGCCATAGCAAACAGCAAGTTTTGGTGCCAGATTTCTGACCTACCCTAATGCTTTTTATATGGAATGAAGAACTGAAGCTAAATGGACCAGGTTATGCAACTGCTGTCCACATTGATGAATACTTAGTTAGCCAGGCAATTCCTCTCAAGATTTCAGCTGCTTTTTGCTGTTTGAATGAGATGCTCAGAGTAGATTGCATAAAAATTTACTAGGTGGTTAATTGTTGCTCATTATTATTTCAGTTTGATTTTGTAAAACTGATGGATGGAAAGCAGTTAATTAAACAGGAACCAAAAAACTCAGAGGAGCCTCCGCAAGCTCCCAGGAATCTGATCTTAACTTCACTGCAAGAGACAGGCTTCATCGAGTACATGGATCAAGGAGCTTGGCATATGGCATTTTACAATGATGGAAAGAAAGTGGAGCAAGTGTTTGTACTAACCACAGCAATCGGTAAGAACAATTACAGTAAAATTGTTATTCTGATTACTGCATTGGAAAGCTGCATTTGAAAAGATATTATTGATGTTGATTCCAGCTTCTCTTAAATATTCTCTTAATATGTTTTATTTCAGTTTAGTTTCATTAACCTCAGTGGAGTGACTTCATGTTTATGCCAATTTTAGGCAAATAGCAACATGTGTATATTAAAGATGGGTGTTATCAAATTAATTAAGTGTGAAGTTGTTATGTGTTTTAAAATTTTTATGTGATAGTTAAATGCCTGAGTAATTTCTGGTGTTATTTTGCTCAGAGCAAAAAAAGAATATGTCTGCCCTCTCTATTTACACAGGAACCATAAATCCTACAAAAAATATCCATGCTTTTGGTTCTTTCTTTGGTATTTTAATCAGTTAGAAAATCTAAAAGGCAGCTTTTGTGGGTTTGGTTGTTGTTGTTTGATGGATGTTTGCTGTTGTTTTATACACTTGTTCAACTGCACCGTTCCGTTTGGAACTCAGAAGGCAAATACAGGAAACACTGTCCTGGTGGGATATCAAATCCCTATTGCCTCTTTAATAAATAAAGGTGGACAAATGTTTGCAACTCTAGGTGTTAGAGAAGTGCTCACACCTAAGGTTTGTTTGGAATTTCATTTCAGGTAAAGTGTTGTATTTATGACAGTCTTGGGTTTGCTGCAAGACTTTAACCACTTTGCCCTTTAGTTAACCTGTTCTGCCATATGTTTAGCAAGATGTCTTTACTAGTAATGGACATGCCATCTGCTCTTTAGAACAATTGGATGCTATTTTTACTTGATGGTAAAAACGCCTTGCAGAGCAGGACAGTATGATTCAAATACCAAGATTGGTGAAGGATTTGTGGGAAAATTATTTTGAAATTGAGGTAGAATTGCAATGAGTATTTTTTGTTTAAAAGTTCATATTTGCTTTGTGTAGAAAAGTAAATCTTTTACAAGTGGGAGAAATACCATTATTCAATGTCATGTGAGAAAATAATATTCAAGCGATTTATGAAGCATCTTCACAGATGCTCTATGAGGAGCATAAAACCTGGCCAAACTCCAGCCCAGATCAGAATCCAAATATCTGCCCCCTTGTTTATTTCTACTGTAACACAGCGGTATTTATACAGGGGAGTTGAAACAGTATTTCATCGTTAGGTAGCATACCATCTCAAAAAAAAAATATAAATGCAATTGAATGTTACAGCTAGTTTATTTGACCTTGAAACAAACATCCATGTCTAGGTTGTGAATATCTGATGAACAGATACATATCAAATGCCCGTTCTTCGGTATAAACTGGTAGTCTGAAAGGAAATTAATGTTTTTAAGTATCAGTAGAAGCTTTTTAGAGGAACCCATCCTTATCTGTCCAAGTGCCCATAAATAAGATTAAAATAAACTTACTTCAGTTATTTATAGTAGTTGTAGGTTATGCTTATAACCTATCTTTTGACAAGTTTGAGTTTAAAAGTGTATCAGATTTGATTAGATTAAATATTCCAGTGGTATGCACTTTCCTGAGAAAAGTTTTTCTTCCCAAACCACTTTCCATAGACAAGGATCTGGGTTTCCTTCTTTTTCACCAAGTTTTTATTTTGTGGGAAATGAGTTGTGTTTCCTGTCTTCTGATAGCCAAAGGTACTTCTGCATGCCTATTAGTGCTTATGCCCATAAAATAGTCTTCTGGCTGCTCGGTTCCCACTGCTCTGCATCCCTGCTCCCACGCTGCACAGTACCTGCCTGGGCTGCGGACATCTTCAGTCCTATTGCTGACATGGCAGTGACCTACTCTGCATGGGGGCAACTCAGCCTTGAATTTGCTTCATATTCTTTACATCAAATCCATCTAAATCAGTGAATCCACTGAATTCCTGCAGGAAATATGCATGTAGATTAAGAATAGCCAGCAAATGTACAGACATGAGCCTGCCCCCATAACATGTAACGTTAAGCGGTTTGCTATCCAAAGCTGTATGACGAAACTTGCAGAAATTTAAGAACAGAGTCAAAGGTGGTTTTTGTCTCCAGATCTTGTTCTTAGGCCATTATTGCATTCAGTTTCATCACTTTATGAAAAACTTTTTTTCATCTTATTTTATTGAAGGGGAAATCCTACCCTCCCCCAAAGAATTCAGTTCATGTGGTTCAAACAAACACCATGGAAGACAATTTACTCTATAAATAGGTTTCCAACAAATTGCTTCAACAATAAAAGAAAGTGTTTAAGGTGGACATTTCTCAGCAAATACCCTGGTTCTTACAGTGCTTTTAATGGTGGTAAATTTTACATGAACATTTACTTTAAAAGCTTTCTGGTGTAATATAAATGATGCACTTGTTATCTCGAAGCTGTCAAGACAAAATCTAATATTTGTAAGCTGTTTGAACAGGAATTTTGCTTTATTCTCCCTATGAATGGAAATGGGCCTTTTACTGCTTCCACATCTATTTGTATGTTGAGATGTGTCCTGCAGAGTAGGGTGAAGATGCCATTCATTTCAAATTCAACCAATTTATGTTTTTCTTTGTGCACAACTCTCTGAATAAATAGAAGTTCTGGATGACTGCTCTACTAATTGCAATGGGAATGGAGAATGCATCTCGGGGCACTGCCATTGTTTCCCAGGATTCCTTGGTCCTGATTGTGCGAAAGGTAATCTCATATCAGCTAACCTACAGTGCGGGATGGGGATCGTGATTATGGTGTGTGACTGCTGGGTTTACAAAGATTCAAAGCGATTAAAGGAGATTAAATTCCTTTTTCCAGACAGATGGTGGGTACAGTACAAGTGCGGGCATAGAAAGTTTCTTTATGCTGTACTGTAGCTAAGATGCCTCAACCACTTCTCTCTCCATGACTTTCAGAGTCAACAGATTTCTCCATCCCTCTTTGCATGCATTCTGTGATTTTAAAATATTTTTTTTAATAAGATTGTCAGTTGAATGTAGTATTTACAGTTATTTAAAAGAGACCATCTGTTTCACTTCAGAGAAAATTGCCTGTGTCAGTCAAATGTTTTTGTGGTCTTAACTTGAAAAGGGTTAGAAAAGAAACCTAAAGCAACTTAGAGACTGTTTTCAGCATTTGGGGCAAAAACTTGCTAAAAAGATTTTAAGTGAGCTTATTTCTGTCAGTATTATCCATTATCTACTGAATATTATATCTGGAGGTTCTCATGTTTTTCCTGTGTTTCCTCAAATTTTGGATTGACTCTATATTTTAAGAGATTGGTTGGCTCAGAAATCGATACTGGATTGTAAAACTAAGCTTCCACATCACTGGCTTACATGTAGATCAGTAATGGCAAAAACTTCAGTAGCTGGAAGATTTCAGCCTGTCACAACCCTCAAATCAAGTGGAGAATTGGGAGGGCTGGAGTGGAAAAGCAATTTTACAGAATGATAAATGCAATAAATGTTAATCCATGTAAGTACATAAATACATTAAAAAGGTCAATCTGCCTTCTTCAGATTCCTGTCCAGTGCTTTGCAGTGGAAATGGAGAATATGAGAAAGGTCACTGTGTGTGTCGAAATGGGTGGAAAGGACCAGAGTGTGATGTTCCCGAAGAACAGTGTATTGATCCAACCTGCTTTGGCCATGGCACCTGTATCATGGGAGTCTGCATCTGTGTCCCTGGATACAAAGGAGAGATCTGTGAGGAAGGTTTGTGAAATTTCCCTTTCTGTAGTTAGGGGGTTTGATTTTAGTCTTTAATCTCCTAACCTGTTTTAAGGTAGCTAAGAACTCGCATAGATGTGAGAAACTTACTGTGAAGCAATACTGCTTTTCAAGCACTTTTAAAGTCTCATGGAAAGGAATTTTAAGATAGAAAATATTCAAAGATAAAGGCGTTCAGGTCTCAGTGACAGTCAGTGGGAGTTGATCACATAATTTCCAAGATTCACTTTTTTATTCTAAAAGATTAGAAGTATTTAACATTGTCTAATAAGGGTATCTAGAGATATCAGTAGGGCAGTCCTCTGAAATGCTGACTTTCTTGCGCAGTCCAGGAGGATTTCAGTTCCCTCCCTCCACTGAATCTCGATGGCAAGAACTGGGAGGAAGTTTTTGCCTTTCAGCAAGTAGTGGCTTCTCAGTCCTCTAAGGAAAATGTACCAGCATGCAAGGATTCCCTGTTTGGTGGAAAGCTGTGAGACCATCCTGATGTCTCTCTGCTTTTCTTCTCTCAGGCCCCAGACCCTTTTTTCAAGAAGGGTGGCTGGCGTCACCAGGCTCCTTGTGCCAGAAACCTCAGTCCCTTAGTGTGCACTGTCAAAGACTCTTTCACTTGGCCAAAAGCTAAGGGTAACACTGTCAGAAGATCATCTAAACAAAATACGATCTAGTGTTTCTCCAAAGTAATCAGGAGATCGTAATCATCTTTTCCCTTTCTTCATTCTGTTGTATCTACAGACTATATGAAGCCACGAGAGGAGCAAACAGTTTCAGTTTAGCAGAGCATGCTGTGTAATTCTGTTGTCATATGTCATTTTTACTGTGAGCCTATATTCAGGGTACTAAACTGGCGTCCTTTAAAGCTTGGCTAATAAAAAGTGGGAAATTACGAGGACGAGTAATTGTACTTCAGCTGCTTATAGCACCGATGCGTCTCTGCCCTCATCTACAGAAAGAAACAGTTGTTATTTGGCTGCTAGCATTTCTGAGGTAGCTCATCTGCTATGGCTTTCTTCCCCTGTGCATAGCCTCGGAAAGCAGAGCTGTTCTTCATGCTTGCCCTGATTTGATGATTTTTCAGTAGTCCCCTTAGCCTGAAGCTAGTGACAGCATACTTTGTGCTTCACGCTATATAGATTTTAGGTAATTCTTCTGAGTAGCACACAAAGGAAGCTCTTATGTGGCCTGAATTCTCTAATCAGAAAAATGCCCAGGATGGATTTGATGGATTTGACATACCTGATATGGTTTTCAAAGGGAGGATCAAGAGAGTGTTTCTGTTGGTAGTTTCAGAAATGGACAAAAACAAGAAAAAACAAATGAGAAAAAGTGAGTAATACACAGATTTACTCACTGAAGCCATGATACTGAACAAGCCTGGAGCTGGTGAGAGGCTGACTGCCATTTTCGGTTTGCTTGTTGGCATAATTTGGTCCTGCAGAATGGTTGAAAAAATAACTGAGATAAATGTACTGAAATGTATTGAAACTAACAGCATGAAAACATTGAGTTTTTAAAAGAAGTATTTAAATTTTAAAAATAGAAATGGTATCATGTAGAAAGAGGGTGAATGAAACAAACCTGTGCAGCAGATTTTTATTGTAATAGTGTGTGCATGATAAGAGTGCTCAGTTTACTGTATTGTGTAATGTAACTTGTACGCTACTGGAAGTAATTCTGTCAGGGATTGGAATTACATTATTGTACGTAAATATGAGTTTAATATTATAGCTGTATTGTTACCGCAGCAGACAGTAACAGATGCACTATCTAAGGAACACCGGTAGCTACATGTATTCACTGCTGTGGGCGTCCTTTGAATTTGTCCTGTCAGATTATCATTAGTAAAAGAAGTGATGCTTTTTAACCTATTTATGGAGTCATTCAATTTTAAAAGATCAGCAAAATCATGAGCTGTCTTTCGGGATAAGAGAAAATTGCCAACTATTTTTGTCCTGTGCTTAGCAAGATATACTTTGTCCAGAAACACTGATTCCTCTTTTTAAGAATTACATTGTGCTGTGCACAAGCCTGGAAGGCTGAAAAAGATACAAAATAAATCTTGAAATAAGATCTTGAACTGGTGGCATAGCAGCTTAAAGATAAAGCATGGCTTCTTTATTCTTAGGTCAAAAGGTGCTGTAAACTGGATGCTCTAAGTCTGAAGTAGTTAGTCTTCTGTTACTGAAACAGAGAACATCTCTTCATTCGTGTTGCACAGAATACTGTTTGTTAAGTTTACAATTTAATTATTAAAACAGTACTTGGGCTAACAGTTGAAAAAATGCATACAAGAACTTCCGAAGTGCTTTTTTAACATTAGTTTGAAGCACAATCTAACATGGATAGGCTTTTGGCTAATTGTTTTGCATGCTCAAACACCCCACAAATTCCTCTCCAGATCTGCAGTCTTACTGAAGCCTCCAGAGAAGGCAGGCTGTGTTCTCCTTAAAGTCTGCCTAGTTAAAGAAATGCTGTGTTTTAATGAAGGAATATGCTGATTATGCAGGACTAACCAGGTGATTTAAATTCTTCTACAGAGCTCCTGAACTTTTCTCTAAGAACAGTTTAGTCCAAACTGAGAACAAATTTAGCTCTTTGTCTGTTTGCAAATTGTTCATCAGTACGTTATGACTTCTATGAATCTGATCATTATCTGCAATTGCCCAGCACGTAGGTTTTATGAGTGTATGAAATTTCTTTACAGTGAGTATTCAAAGACTCAAGATTCAGGGTTTAGTGAATGACAATTTTTTTGTATCAGATTCCTAGCTGTAGAGATAGCTTTCCGCAGGAACATGGAAGAATGAATCTTTTCCCAGATGTGAATAAAACATAGAGCAGAATCCCTGAATGGAAACACGATGCACAGTTGTAGAAATCTAATCATTAATTGTTCCAGTTCTTTCCCAGCTCTGCTACTGAAACACAAACTTCCCTGACTTAGATTCCCAGGACAGATATGTTGATCTGCTTTATAACAATAAGACAATATCCATGACAAGTAGAATCTTATAATCTCCACCAGTCTATGCACTTGCTTTTTTTTTTTTTTCCCCTGTATTTAGCTTATACTTTTGCACAGATGTTAGCGCAGACTTTTTTTCCTTGTTTATTTGTTAACATCTTTTCACTTAGAATATCTGCACAAAAATAACCAAATTAATCTGAATCCCTGATGTTGTATGTCACTAGGAAACCACTATAAAGGTGCAAATTTAATGCTCTAAATTGTGTATTCACTGCTTTCCAGAGGACTGCTTGGATCCAATGTGCTCTGGCCACGGTGTGTGCGTTCAAGGGGAATGCCACTGCTCCGCGGGCTGGGGCGGCGTGAACTGTGAGACGTCGCTCCCGGTCTGCCAGGAGCAGTGCTCAGGGCACGGCACCTTCCTCCTGGACGCAGGGCTCTGCAGCTGTGAGCCGCAGTGGACGGGTTCAGACTGCTCAACAGGTATGTTGGAGATTTTCCCTTTTCAATGATGCCTATTAAAAGCTTACGCTTTCTTTTTGGCTTGTGAAAGAAAGTAGTTACTGTAGCTGTGCTAGTGTTACTTTGAAAAACAAGATAGGGTTGAAGCAGGGGGTTCTGTGGCATTGCACTCCAATTTCTTGGGAGATACACCGATGGGTTTGGCAGCAACTGGTTTTCTGTTGACAAGGATAAAATGGGTTTTTCTTTGCAACAAGAATGCTGACTGCCTGATGTGTGACAGCGAGAATGGTAGTCCTGCAAGTGCGCAAGTGGCTCCTAGCTTAGATTGGAGTTAAGCAGGATTCTCTCATGAGATGTTGAGCGCTTACCAGGATCATGCAATGAGGAAATCTACAACTCTGAGAGAGACTGGGAGGATATAAAAAATTGTAGTGTAAATCCAGTGACTCATGAGTAAGAAACCTCTGTCAAAAAATATTTAAACAGAAATGGCCATCCATTCTCTCAAGCTGAGATAAAAACTCTTTTTTTTCTTAGAGGACCATAAAAGTTTAATCCCACTGAATTTGATTAAGAGTTGAAATGGATTTTTATGTGCTTTGTACATTTACATTTCGTTTTCTTGAAATGAGTGCACTCAGGACATTTTACTCTGTAATGGAGCATATCATTACTAAAGTATGTACTACCTTTCCTTTCTTTTTTTTTTTTTTCCTCTGAAGCTCACAAAAGTAGAATCTCAGGTGATGAGTAACGCAGCCCAGTACAGAATAGATCCAAGTGACAGATTTGCTGAATACTGTGGAATATAACTAGTGGTCCAAGTCACCAATTTTTCTCAGAAATCATCGCTCAAAAGAACACTTGGAACAGTATAAATTTCCTTTCAGATATTTAAAGTCCATGATTATAATCTTTACAATGGGACCTAATGACAACTTTTTAAGCAACAAAATATTGACCTGCTGATAATTTTGAGCATTTGTTACAAAGACCGTGCATTCATTCCACACTCCAAAATTAACACATGTAATTTCACTCTGACACTGTTAGATATGGTACTGCTCTGATAAGAAGTGACTTTTTACTGGCTTTCAGCAAAACCCCACTTGCTTGCATTCTTGTCATGTGTTTTATTGTGTTAAAAATATTCCCTAAAGGACAGTAGTACAGTAGTGCTTCCATTGATGAAGCAAATAATAAGGAAAGGTGCTAGCAATTTACTAGTTGTGTTTTTTCCTCAAAAAATATGAAAACTAATTCTGTTCTAGTATGAAGTTACTGTAACTCAAAAAGAGATGTTAAACTCCAACAGTTCTGTCGAGTCAGCTGCATGGGGCAATTAGATAGTAAGTAAGGGAACAAAGAACTAATAAATAACTGTGGTGAAGAAGCTTTTATCTTGTGTGCTAGGATCATAGTTCTTGTGTTTGTCTCACCTTCAAAGCTGTTTTAATTAAGTTCTAGAAGAAAGGTGACTTTTTTTCCTTACCTGCATCAACCAGTGGGGAAAATACCTCTCTGCATCCCTACTGTCTTCTGCCTTATCACAGAAAGGTGCTTTTGTGACAAGGCAGGCATGTTGGTGCCTCTATTACTGTCTTGTTTATCACTTTCCTCACATAGTTTTAGTCTATTCCTAGTTCATGCGTCATATGGCAGCTCACACAAGCCCCAGTGCCGGCATGTTTGCATGGGGATCGCAGCCTACAGGGGCTTCCAGAGGCGGGAGCCCCCCAGGAGCACAAAGGCCCCCTGGGGGAGACATGGCCACCCCTGCACCTACAAAGGCAGCCCTAGGGAGTGCAGGGCATCGGTCTGGGAGGCCAGTTCAAACAGGAGCTCCAGTCATGGTGTCCACCCGACAGAAAGCTGTGTCCTCTGCATTCCCTGCGCCCACAAGGACCGACGCAGCTGCCCAGTCAGAGCTCCCCTGGGGACAGGCGGCCATCTAGGCCTCAGGCCAGAGCGTGCCCCAGTTTTCTGTCAGTGTCTGAGGGCAGCCGGGAGCACACCTGTGGGAGGTGCGCCCAGGTACAAGAACCGCTCAGCCTCATGGCAGAGCTCTGTGCGGAGGTGGGTTGGTTCAGGTGTATCAGGGAGTCTGAGAAGGAGATTAACTGGTGGAATTGTACTCTACCATCCCTCGGATGGGGTGTCAGCCAGTCACAGCACACGATATGGAGGATCCCCTGCCCTCTCACCGACAGGCAGAAGGCAGTGACTGAAGAGATGGCAGGGAATGGAAACAGGTTTCTGCTAGAGCAGCGGGTGTATCCCCTCCCGGCCTACCTCACCTTCCTGGGTGCCCTTATACAACAGGTATGTGGCTCTGGAACATGATGGACAGTCAAACAGTGACGCAGATGATGGTCTTGGAGGTGTCACAAAAGTCTGGTCAGCCTAACCCTCACATCACAGCCACCTCTGCTGAGAAAAAAAGGTGGGTTACTGTCATCAGTGACTCTTCTGAGGGGAACAGAGGGCCCAATATGCTGACCAGAACTACCTTGTAGGGAATTTTGCTGCCTCCTTGGGACCCTGGTAAAAGATGTTTACAAGAAAGCTTCCTAGCCTGGTATGGCCCCCAGATTCTTACCCATTATTGGTTTTTCATGTAGGCAGTGATGAAGTTGTGACAAGAAGTCCAAGGGTGATCAAAAGAGACTTCGGGGCAAAATAACATAGTAGGATGGAAGACTGATAGTACACTATTTTAATGTCACCAGCACGTCAGTATAGTCAACTTTCTACTTACTGTCTGTGGGTCTTTGTTGCTTTATTTATAGACTGTCATCCAAAATCCCTTGATGTTAATGAGTCATTTCCCTTTGAGGTAAATAGGCGGTGTGTTTCTGAAAGAGAAAATCAAACTTGTGAATACTGACTACTTATTGTCAGGTGGAAGGGAAACTCTGGCAAATTGAAGGTGCAGCATCAACAAACTGGAGAAAAAAACTCATCCTCTGTTCTCAGATCTGTGACAGCGCTGATGCCTCTGACATCCTGTCCTGTATTCATTTCTCTGGACTCTCTTCAGCCGAAGTAGGCCAGTTTCCGTCCTCCTTACTCCAGGACATTTGTCATAATTCCACTGAATCCATTTATACCACTGAAGCAACCTAATTATGATCGGGAAAAGAATACTGGCAGTTCTTAGTCACAAAAACATTCATCCTAAAATGATTATATGTAGATGGTATATATTTAGCATATCTATTTTTGGTTAAGCTCTCTAGCAAGATTGGTGGTAATTTTACAAAGGGTAAAAATGGATCAGCAGCCTCTTCCCTCAGTATCTTGCAAAGCATAAAACCTCTTTAAAACTGAAGTGCTTTGAAAAATGCAAAATGTTGTAATTGTTGTAAATTGATATGTGCAGAGTAGAGTAATTTAAAAATCATTAGAAGTATGCATTTTTTAAAGTGAAGTGCTTCAAAAAGAAATGAAGGCATAATACAGTGTATTAATATAGTTCAAGACATCTCAAATTGATTTCAAAATTAAACATCAAAAACTGCAACTTGAAAAAATAATTAGGTAAAACCATTTCATCGCAATCAGAAAACTCTTCAGGTTTAGGAAATTGCAAATTATGGGTGTCAGTCATTCTGATTTGCCAAGGACAAGGGTATTCACTACAAACAACTGACAGTAGTGAAAATAGCCTTGAAATTTCTTCCATATGTGATGTAATCTATCCTACATTTTCTATAGACTGTTCTTTTCCATGTTGGCACTTTTATTCCCTATTTTAGCCAAATCTCAAGAACTTTTAAATTACACTATAACCATCCTTCATTGTTCTGTTCTGAAGAAATGATGGACTTACTTAATTTCATCTAACTGTCCTCTTTCTTTAATTTGTGAGGAGCTTTGATTATTACTGCTCCGCTAATTAAAAGGATGATTGAAGTTTCCCCTGCTGTATGTTGTCTGACATTGTAGAAAGACTCTTCTTACTACTGTATATTTCATTGAGAAGAAAAAAGCAACGTGTGACTAGTTTGATTTGTATCTCCTGGAGAGTTGCAAGAGTTTGCAAAAAGAGATCTGGTGAGCAAGATTTCTATTAAAAACTTAGTAGTTAAAGATTGGAATGCCTAATACGTGTTACTGGAGAATTTAAAACATGAGAAATTTAAGGCAGTGAAGAAGCACTCCAATAAAAATTAATTCTCCTACATGTTGAAATCAGTCCAGTGGGAACCAGAAAGACCTGATGTAGTCATGTATTGATTTAAGAAATAGGATAAGTCAAGGGTATGAGAGATACAATGAGGAAAACTGGGATGTTTTTCAACTGATGGCTGCTTATTTTGCAGACATGCCAGAAATAATGGCTCTTTCCTTCCCTTTTTCTTCCTGAAAATTAAGATCCTTAATCTATTGCTGCCTGCACCTTATACAGCAATTACTGGAAATAACCCTCATTCAAATGTAAACATAATTTACTTAAGTCAGGTTTGAAAATCCTGGTCCATCCACAGGCAGGTATTATTTATTCCCCTGGGTGGAAGCCACAGACCGAAGTCTAGATTCTCCTATCTCAGGAGCTCTTCCCTCATCCGGAGCAAGAAGCGTGAATTGCTCTGGCAACAACAATATGGTCCTGTCTGTCCTCCCTTCTAGGCAGTTGACAGAGCTTTTCCTCTGTGTGTTTTAACATAGCGTCTATATAGGGAGTCCATTGTGCGCAGGAAATTTCAGTCTCAGTGTGTTTTGTGCTAGGGCTAATCCAGTAGATCTGTTTTGACGGTAATGCTGATTTGGAGCCATACCGAACAACTGTGTAAGGATCTTGCAGACTGTGAAACTAGAGAGATTGAAACAAGGCTGTATGACCTCAGTTAGGTGTTCATCTAGTAGGAAAACCTGGCAAATAAGTGGGATTTTAGCAGCAGTTCAAGTGCCAAAATGGTTTAAGCACATCCACATTGAGGTAAACTGAGCAAAGGGTTTAATAATCTAAGTTTTGGATTTAGACATTTAAAGTTGTAGTCAGGTGCCTGCATACTTTTGTGCATCTCATCCTTATCACCTACATGGTAGTCTAGCTAGTAGAAAGATCTACTTCGTAGTAAAACGTAGTGAAACAACTGACAGGATATCATATGGGAAGGACTTACAAGAACGCTCAATGAAAGAAAATATCAAGATGGAGATTCTGAATATGAAAGGACCATACTCTACAAGAACCCTTTTATAAAAGAGGCGTCTGTAAAGTAAGGAAGTTGTGGGAAGCTTCTGCTGGTGCTGTGGATGTTGTAGCGGAGGGAAAATAAAAACGCTTAAGTGGGCAAGAGAACAATAATGACATAAAAAATTTTCAACTTTTAATTTGCTAAGCCAAGTCCTGTGATTAAACTCTGGCAAGTTACCCATACCACCAGCATTTAAAGAAGGGAGCTCATAGTGGGAGGCAGCTTCCCTTCCTCACAGCTGGAAAAGCACAGATGGGAATTACTAGAGCAAGAGTACAAAAAAGCACTAGGACAGCTAGAGTTTTTGTCCTTCACTGAATTTCAGAACATTTATTATGCAAAATATGTTGCATAGGTCCCTGAAAAGCAGATATTTAAAATAATTTTTATTGTCATGGTAAGAGTTCTACAAAAATAGCTATCATTTCAATATACTTATGCAGCAGAGTCCTTCTATTAAGTTTAACTTACCTCAGAAAATGAGAAATTGCCATTGATAAAAGTTGAAATCATGGAAACTTTCTTTTCTCCTGCAGATTGCACTTTTAAGCTTTTTGATTGTGTGGATTGTTGCAAGGTTAATGTATGTAGACATCTAAGCAATTCCTGGTCTCTGCCTTCTTTAAGCAAGAACTTTTGCTTAAATGTTTAGGCTCAAGTAACACTTTTTAAATAAAATTAGGCTTACTATAATTATGCAAGAAAATTTTAGGGGTGATAGAGCAAAAACTCCTTGTGTAGTGTAGCTGCAGTGTACCTTCAGGCATGTTGCTCTTCCATTTAGGAAGCCCTGGCCATTTTATGAACAGATTATTAAAATAGTATCTGTGACCTTGTGGTCCAAAATCATTTCCTGATGGACTGCAGAAAGCGGATTGTTCACGTGACACATTTTTATTTTCAGCTCCATCTCTGGTCACCCATGCACATCATTACCAAACAGCCAGGCTGTGCGGCCGTCAGCTGTGCTGAGCGAGAAGCAGCAGCGTAAGGGACAGCTTCCCTTTGAGCTGTGTGTGCCTGGGGACGACAGGACTGCCTCAGCAAAGCTGTGTTTGCATGGGCGAGGAGGAACCAGGGAGAAATGATGAGTTGGTGAAAAATACGTGCAGCACAGAAGGGAGAGAGAGTGCAAAATAATAAAGGACACTCTTTCACTTCTTAAAATCTACAAAGCACTATTGCAGTTGTGCCAGGGATGCTAAGGAGTATGACAGCAGCTGTCACTTAAAATCCAGGGTTGTACGCACAAGGTGCTGCTTCTCACTGGTGCCAGAAATATGCAAGTCATGAGCTGCATCTTTGCTTTTGCAGCAACAAAGCAGAACAGCAGCTGCCAGATGTGTGTTGCTATTTCTGTTTGCGCTGCTGACACAGAGGAAGTTACGGTTTATTTGCTGGGAGCTGCTTCATCTCTGTACTCGTCTTCACAAACACAGCAACGAACATAGAAATGTCTGCTCTTTGTCCGTGTAAGCAGGGCTCATAGTAAGTCATCCAGCACTGTACGACTTGTGCTAGTTGGGGCTGCATTCCTGGCTTTTGTTGGAAGGGCTTGTTACACTTGGCTGTTGCATTTGCCCAAGAAACTGTTCATTTGTGCTAAAAAGAGAGGAAGCAATTCCAGCCTCTTCAGCTGATTTTTATTTGTGGTTGTGAAAGTGAGGTGCTGCTCAGAAGCTGGTAATAGCCTTTAATTTCTCCTCTTAATCTCTACTGCAGCACAAATTGTTTGTTGGGAACACAATATTCCTAAGGCTTATTTTAGTCAATCCATCATTGCTGCGTTGATAAAATCTGGCTCTTCACTGAAAAAAAGTTGTAAAAACAAATGTGCGTCATTTTGAAAATGCCCAGTCCTGGCATGTTGATTTCGATTCTGCAAGTCACTGTCCCCTGTCCTTCTCAGGGCCAGCTCTATGTCCGATTTGGTCAACAAGGGCAACTATGCCACTTCTGGGTTGCCACTGCTATTCCACAAATGAATCTGAATAGATGTTCCTGTAATATGGTGAGAAGTAGGGTCAGTGCCCAACTCCTCAGCGTTTTGAGCCCTTTGGAGATGTGATAAGTAAAATATATCTTCATTACAAAGTCAGCAGATACATGTAACATGCAGAGCACGTGACCTGGGTGAGGCAAGCACTTACTGGGACAATATTTGTGAGTAGACTCATATTCAAAGGTCAGCCTGTAAGCCAGTGAATTAAAGATGGTGCCTACTCTTTGCAAACAGTGCTTAAATAAATCATTACTTCTTGAATATTACTAATCAAACTTACTAATTAAATAATTGTGAAAACTTTATGTTCTGAGTAGAGCCCTATTTGGTGTTAGTACTTCTGTGTATCGTGAAAGATTGAGTGCCTGTATAAAGACGTACCCTGATCCATTCAGGCAATCTTATGAACCTTTGCTGAAAATAGCTGTCTCAAAATCTTTATTTTCTTTTGATGCTGTGTTAGTTCAGGCTGTGCCTGTGAGACAGCTTTATTAAATGTACCTCCTGAGCCATCTCTTTGCCTCTTTCCTTTTTCCCTACAAAACTATTTGGTTGCTCTCCATGTTTCTCATCATTATCACATATTGCCTCATGCCCATCCTGGTTCTCATTGGTCTGGCACCTGCTCTACAGGTTCCCCATTTCCCTGTACAACTGCTTTTTACCCCGAGGAACTGTGGATTGCATTTTCCTCTGAGTGGACACGAAGGCAAAGCTTTCATAGCCTTCATCACATTCATTATTGCTCAAGTTAGATTGTTCTGGACTGCTTTTTCTTACTAGTCTCCTGATCAAATAAAATATCAAACAAGGCAGATGTTGCAAGGCATTTCCTTTTGTGGTTCTCAGTATATTGTGCAGAGCTTATTAGGCAGAGTATGATTCTCCAGTGACGCCTGTAATTTCGCTGCTTTACAACATGTACAAGTTGAAATCAAATAGTGGAGACAAATTATAAAGCAGGACCAAATCTAACAAGGAAAGATTTACTTGAGAAACAAGGTATTAAAAAAAAGTGCTGGTCAGAGTACTGTGTGGTTCTCCTCACCCTTGTGTCAGTCTAATCTTCCTTGCTATTAGGCTGCACTTCTCTCATTTATTTTAAACATTTCCCACAAAGGCCTTATCTGACCTGCCAACCTGTATCATCTCCAAGGAAGAGACAGGTTCTGCAGCCGAAGTCCCTTGTGTGTCAAGCACAGAGTAATTGTATTCTGCTTTACACCAATACTATGGCTGGGTAAACAGAGATATACCCAGTGGCAAATGAGTAATTCTTTTCAGTGGTATCAATTCGCAGAGCTTTGGCTCCCTGAAATGAAATATCTGTTAGTGTGTTTACCATTACCAGTCCAGATTCATAAGATTGTATTGATTAAATTTTTGCACTGTAAAAATACTATTTTTAACCACAGTGAAATCAATAAAGGGTGAATTTTTTTATATATACAAATTGGATTTGGATCAGGAAGAAAATATTCTTCATCATATGAAAAATAAAGCTGAAAAAAAAAAGTGTGATAAAAGATCTGAGATTGGGAAAAAGTTTCTCTGTCGTTTCCCCCCCACCTCTGCTGTATCTGCCTCCTGGACCTTGCTGTCTGCTCACTGATTACTTTTTCAGAGAAGTAAATTTTCAAGCAAATTGAGGCTCCCCAGTGCGGAAAAGATACTTTCCTAATAGGTGTAATATTATCAGAAGTTACATTACAGTTTTTTTTTTTTTAATCAAATTACATTCATATATTTTGAGATACACAATAATGTTAATGGCAGCATTCACACTCGAAGTCAGAATCGCTATTTATAGAGTACTTAACGCGATAGACCTAAGTTCAGTGAGACGATGGTAGGATTATTTCCAGAAAGCAATTAAAACCGTCACTAGATTGATGGTGAAACATTGTGAGTAACAAACAGCGAGGGTATGGCATTTTAGTTCCAGTGGTTTAATTTGGTGTGTTGGGGGCTGTGCTAGGAAGATAAGAAAGGTGGTTGGGTATCTGTGAAGCAACATGGCAAAAGTTTTACTGCATAAAGCTTTCAGTAAAAAGGTTTAAAATGAAACAACGTTTGGAGAAGTTTTGCCTTTGGTAGAAATATGTGATCGTTCTGTGTTAATGTGTTAATAAAACTACTGGCAAGACATATTTTTGCTATTTTGAACTTGATCTGGATTTTCAATAGAAAACTATTTCAGATACAGATGTCTCAAGTTGGGTGAGGTGAGTATGAATCTTTGTGCCTTTTATTGGGATGGGCACGTGCCCAACTTTGTGCAAGAGCCGAATCTTTAGAAATGACTGTGGAAATGCTTTTGGAGGTGTGTGTGAGAGTAAATTCAAGGCAATAATTTTAGAGTGTTCATATAATTAACATTAAAGTGTTGCTTTGAATTTATTCACACAAATAAAATGAACTGCTTAAATCCACAGTTTGTTGGGATATTATCAGATGACCTTTAATATACTTTGTTATCAGATGTAAGCATACAATCCATGGAGAAAAGGACAGGAAGTATTGCAACAAGAAAGAGGAATTTGGATAGAGAAAATATTTGTCAGCTGGGGCAGTCTGGGGATGGAACGGATTACTCGGTGCTGTTGTAGGCCCTCTGGTGCTGGGAGCTTTTTAAGGGATGCCAGTTATGATTGAATTTGGAACGAGGATGGGCTAGAGATTACCACAGGAAGTCCTTTGCAGCACTGTCATCGATAAATTTACATTAATAGATAAACTGTGCTACATGTGTAGATACAAGTCCAAACTGTGTGTTAGTTTAGTATTCTGACATAGAGGCTTGGGATTTTTTTGTACAAACAGATGTCTGTCATTCATTGATGACCTGTCGTGCTGGCTTTTTTCAATTCTACCAAAGTTCCTGTGAAGTGTTTGTTGCTTGGTGGTGACGGGCAGGGAGAACATGTAGCAGTCGCTGTTCAGGAACGCAGCTTTGCTGCCTCTTCCGTGCAGGAACCTCGCTTCTGTTCGCTGGAGGAAGCACCCTCACAAAGGCTGGCAGCCGAAGCCAGAGGCTTCAAAAGTCGTGTTTGCAGACGCTTCCAAGTCCATTTAATTTCTAACTTGGGCTGGAAGAGCAGGTGCCCTCGCATACTGGCATAGCCCGTGTAGTACTTCTGTGTGGCCGCTATAGAGAAACCATCCCTGGCTAGGCGCTTTGTTGGCATAGCTGTGCTTGGCTCAGAATGTGAAAAGATTTCACACCCAACTGACATATTGTAATGCTGTTGGAGAAGCCCAGCCTAGGTGCAGTTGTAACATCCACATTGCCAAAGGAGTTTATTTAAATCAGGAAAATGATATAAGCTGTGCCATAAAAATATGTTTTCTATTACAGGTTTGTAAAACTTGGTATCCACATTAAACCTCTGTACTGCACTCTGCCAGGTAACCAGTGAGGACAGCTTTCCATTAGGTTTCACTGGAAAAAGCTCAAGTGCTTCAGAAACTTTCAAAACTTTAAATTTTTGAACTTCTTGATGGTGTAAAAATTTATATTAATAAAGTCAGTTGCTGAAAATGAAAGCTAGAACAGAGTTGTCTCCAGGACACAGTGGGAAGGTAATTTAAGAAGCTCAGGAACATTGTTGAAATTATCATGCAAGCTTATTAAATGCAATGTATATTTAAATTGAAAAAAACTTTCTTTATTAGGCCAAGATAGGTGATTTTTGCTGCCTCCAGCAGTTAAGCATATTGGGTGAAAGTCGGGTTAGATTAATTTCTAATCTTTATGGAAATCCACTTATTAAAAAATGGATAGCAAGGTTATGAATACGATACTTAAGGGTTTAGACTGTCTGTAGCACAAGACTCACCATTGAACGTGAAAAAAAGTAAAATGAAAGTGTTTTTGTATTATTTGACCACTTTCGTTTACATACATTTTTGTATTCTTAGCATGATTTTCTAAGAGTTATTCCTGAAACATGTTAACGTTAAAATCTTCTCTTATCATTACAAATTATAAAATATTTAGCTTTAATTTCCCTTTTCATATCACATAAGTAGAAACTTATTATAAAACACATTTAAAAGAACTCATTGTTGACTTACGTAATTAAAATGAAGAGTGTGGAGTGAATTTTTAATGCTTTTTAGATTAGCTCAGGAATGATCAACATATTTGTCTCGTTCTCAAGAATATGTACAAATAATGCTTCACAGCTCGCATTTGCCTTCCTCCAATAAAATTAATGAACGTTCAGAATTAGGGCCATGTCAGTAAAGATTCTAGACTGCTTGAGTTGAACATTTTTTAAGTCTCTTATTCATTAATTGGTTTAAGTCTGAGGAATCTGAATTTTAGATTTGATAAAGACTATATTTCATGAAAGTATATAGAAACTGCAGGGGTTGGCTGAGGCCAGCTCCCAGCAATTTGCCAGCACGTTGCTCCAGTCAATCTGCACGGCTGAGGTTTATTTAAATAAGGAAATTAACTTTCCAGCCCTACGCTTAGAGAACCTTGTTTTGATTGCAAAGTGTACAGGTACGAAAACTGAAACACGGCCCTTAATTAGTGTGAATTCGGGTGACTCTGTTGGTTTCGTGGGAGCAGAGAAAATTCACAGCTCCTGAGGATCTGGTCTCTACGCCACAGAGCAGCCTCCAGCCCGCCGCCCTCCACAAGCGCTCAAGATCTGCCTGGAGCTCATGCAGGCAAGCAGGGCAGGGTGCCCCGCTAAGCTGTGGCAAAGAGTGGGAGAGAAGAGGTGGCTTTTATGAAGGTCCACAAGCCTGAACACCAGTTGGGGACTTCACAACTTGTGTGTTGCACTGTACATTGTGAGAATGATTGACAATTGATGTGAAAGCATAACTAAAGGCTTGTGATATACCATTCCCCAGAGTCCACCTTTCTAATCCAAAGTGTAACCTCTTGTCATCTGCCTCCCTTGTTACCTTAAATAAGTCACCTCCCCCTTGCTCTTGTCCTTTGCAGTCTTGTCTGGGGGCACAGCTTGTGGCTGCTCAGCAGGACAGTCCCCATCCAGGCTGGGATCTGCATCTCCTCCCTTACCCTGCCTGTGTTGTGCCTCTGATCCCTCTGTGGGCTGATTTAGCTCAGCAAGCTGTCGGGTATTAACCCAGAAAAATAAAGTGAATAATTACCTGCCAGTTTGATGATCTGAATCAGCTCGCCACAGTTTCAGATAATAGGTTCCAGATAGGGACCGCAGAGCCAGGAGATGGGTGGAGAGGGGGGGGGAGTGGAGTGACTGTTTCAAGCAGAGGTGAAATGTTTGGCTCAGCTGCTGCACCTACCGGGGCTCAAAGCCATTGCCTTGCTGAGCTGGCTTCTTGCTGAGCAGCCACTGCATGTTGGGGTGCTTCTGAATCCTATAGGACCAACTGCTATGGAAGGAGGAGGATGCTCCAACATTCGGAACAGTTGCGTGATGTCTGACCTCCTGTCTGATTTCAGTGCTGTCTGAATTTTTACCACATCAGCCTTGTTTTGAAGCCTCTTACCTATTTCAAGTTGTTTTGTTTCCTATTTGGTCACCATCCTCTCAGTGTCTCATTTTGTCTAGTCTGCTGTGGAAAGCCAGTCTCTCGGTACAAACACAAATGCTAACGTGACTCCCTGCTATGCTGATATTTCTGTACTTGTTCATCCACAGGAGGTACTAAGGAATTCTTTTGTATTCGAAAACAGGACAACCTGAACTGATAACTCTTTTTTTTTAATCGTAGTTGTTTGTATCAGCTGTGAATTAAAGCTGTGTGTACTACCATGGCATAAATAGGATGATGTTAGGCTTGATTTCCCTTGCTTTGCATGAGAAGTCTGGGGAGAATCTGGGATTTGCTTGGCAGAAGACTGCATTATCACAGTAAACAGCATTTCTGAAGCCTTAAATCGTTCTGAAGTATTAAATCATTGAAACAAGTCTCAAAATTGGCCTCAGTGACCATAAAGGATGAGTGGGCTGAGCAGCTGGATGACTAGGGTAACTGAGGAAAGTGTCTGGTCCACACTAAGAAACCTTAATCTGGTGCTTACAGTATGTACTTGACTGGTCTTGGATGCTCTTTGAAGAGAGAGGAAGGCTTTTATCTCCACTTTATTAATCTGATTGAATTCATGGGCTTAAATAGGGTGTAAACATTTTATTCCTTGTGTGAAATAGGTAAATTAGGCTGGAAACGTAGGAAAAATAATGGAAAAGCGTAAAACAAAAAAAAAGTTCAAGGTCCATTCCCTTGGTTTGTAAAATTGGATTATGCTTAAGATCTACATCCCCATAGTAAGGATGTGCCTACATCTCCTCCCGCTGCTATTGCTTTTGTTTCTTTGCAAGATGCGGACTCTGCTGGGTAGACAGGGAAGGCAGGTGTGCATGCCATGTAGGGGAATGTGTTCGAGGTTTGCCGCAGCTGGTTCTTTGATCTATTTACAGTTAGAGAAGTGGAGGAAGCTGCTCGAGCTGCTGACTTAGTTTCTAATCACTTAGTTTCCCCATTTCAACCTTTCCAGCCTACACTGCCATGAGTACGCTTGTGTGCGCTGATGCCTGGAATATTCTCTGGAGTTTTGGCATTGGTTGAACTAAGCCAGTCCCACAACTGCAAAACAATAGCAGGCACTCAAGCCAGAAGGGTCCAAAAACACTCTGCAACTCCACTTGTCCCAGCATAGTGTAAGCCACGGAATATTTCTTAAAATCCTCTTAACAATCTATGCCACTTAGAGTAAAATACCAAAAGCTATAATTATAATGAACTACAGGGAGATCAGGAGAGATCAAAAGCATCCCTCTAGCAGCCTAAATCCTTGAAGTAGCAGGTAATTTGTTAGATTTAATTCTCAGGAGTTTGCCAATGCCCCATGCTATAAAGGTAAGCGAGAGTAATGCCAGTGGTCTTCTGTCAGCCTGGCCGAGGGGCCGGGGGGACAGCTTTTGTGATCCCAGATCTCATGGGATCAGTTTACTTCCTGATCGTAGGACCGGGAAGTATTTGAGTGACTTTAATACCAAAGAAGTAACAAAGCAAGTCCCCCTCTGCAGTCCTTTGCCCTCTGAGCCATCTCCCAGCTTTCCAAGGACCAAAGTAGTAACAAAATGAAAAAGTCAAACCAAATTATTCGGCAAGGGGTAAGAAATCCTGCCCAGTACCTGCAGGCAGGCAGCCCAAGACATGAAGCATTAGATTAATACATGATCAGCAGGTAGCAATCAAGTCTTTCTAAAGGATAATTCCCCAGACTCGGCAGAGTTTTTCCTTTGAGGCATCTTTGTAGTTGAATGTAGCAGAGCAGTCTCTTTCCTTGTCTTACATACAAAGGGGTGTATAATTTACTCTTTTGTGGGAATAGCAACAGATAATTTTGTTTATCTTGCACTCCAATATAACTCAAGTCCCTGTCTGAATAGTAAAATTAATTATTCCTGTGCAGTTGATTTTGACTTCCTCAGGCACAGTACTTTACAATTGCTTTCATTGTATTTTGTCTTAGGTTCTTTACCATGTCTTCAGCTTCTGAAGGTGATTTGGAGTTTGACCCCACTCTGCCTGTTTGTCACTCACAGATCCTTTCAATTGCACTCTGTGCGTCACCCAGGCTGTTGACAAAAATAAGGGCTAGAACCTAACTCGAGACAGAGACCCCAGGCACATCTGCGCTGTCATGGTGTCGTTCAGTTTCTGTGCTGCTTTTCTCTTTATGTTAAAATGATTGGAATTGATCAGATTTCAATTTAAACTTTAAAAACTTGGCTTGGTATGTTCAGTGACAGCATTTGTCACTACAAATGCTTTGAAGAATGTTTATATACAATAGTTCCAGGATATAAATGATCATTGTTTAAGATCTGTCAAGGGAAAAATCTTTCCACAACTAAATATGTAACACTGACATTTGAAATCAGAGCAGACGCAGTTATTTGGCTCACACTTGTTGTACTATCAGCTGCTCTCTGAGAGGAAGAAGGAGGAAACATTTCTGTGGCAGGTTAATTGCAGAATAACAAGCAAATTCTGTCTCCTGACACTAATTATTCTAAATAAATTCAAACTGCACAGAACCCTTTTATAATGAAGCCATTCTTTTCACAGAACAACTTTAGTCTAAGTGGAAGTGGAATTGCAATTGGCATATTGTGATGTATTGAAACAATTCAGGACTTTATTCCACTTCACTGTAAGCGCTGTTCCGCAGTGCCCAGGTAGAGGAATTGTTCTGAGCACAGTGCACGAGGCATTCCTGTCTTCCTGAAACGGCTTCTCTGGTATTTTAACAGTTGACTCATGAGAGTCAGGTAGGGGAAAAAAAAAAAAAAAAAAAAAAAGGTTTAAAACCTTGAAAGCTCTCTCAGAACTAGCCAGAGCTGTGGGTGGCCTGCAAGGCATGTAATGTTGTACGCTGCCATGGGAGCAGGGTGCAGGCTCCTTCCTGGTGGCTCCGCTTACTGAAAGGGAAGGCCATTTTACCATCACTGCAAACATCTGAATATCTCAGACTGGTTTGCCTTTATGTATTTAGCAGGCCACTTTGTCCTTTAACTCATCCTACCTGCAGCATTTGAGGTTATAATAGATCTCAGAAATGAGCCAGTGGGCCCTGGGAATGGTTATGGTATGCTCTTGTTAAAGACCTCAGCTGAAATCAGCCAAAAGATGCAGGCTTTTTTGTGTCATTGGTGGTCCATTTTGGACCCACTGCCCTCCCACATGCGCAACCATCATTTGCAGTCCTCAGCTGAAACAAATAAATGATCTTACAAGTACCTGCTAAAGAAGGATGCAGCCAGATTGTGTAAGGTCTGTACTGGGTGACAAAATCCCCTATTTGATCCAACTGATGATTGGTGTTAATAGGTGATTATAGAAGTGATTATATTTCGTGTCAGTGCCGTCTATTTGCAGTATGAAGTTGCTGTTTCACGTTATGCCTTTCTGTAACCCTGTGCAGAGCTGTGTACCCTGGATTGCGGCAGCCATGGTGTCTGTTCAAGAGGGATATGCCAGTGTGAAGAGGGCTGGGTGGGACCCACCTGCGAGGAGCGGACCTGCCACTCGCACTGTGCTGAGCACGGCCAGTGCAAGGACGGGAAGTGTGAGTGCAGCCCTGGATGGGAAGGGGACCACTGCACCATTGGTAAGGGTTGTTGGTGTTTTTTTGTACCTCTAGAAGTAAAAGTAATAAAATCTTAACCAGTTCTACAAAGATCCACCAAAGCCGGCAGTGTGACTTAAGTCACATTCTGCAAAAACAGAGAGCCAGAATCAGCAACAGAATGGCAACTCAGTGCAGCATTCTATTTAGAGCAAATAACGTTGAAGAATTAATTTAAAAATAAATTTAAAAAGCACACAAAGGACAGGTGTGTAACGTATCTCTGGGTTGTGCTCATATATGAACTTTGAGCCATGGATGAAAAAGGGAAATATGTTTAAGAAATAGAAGGTGTGAGGGGATGAAGCTGTTATTTGCCTTAAGTAATTCTTGCATTAAATCTCTTGCCTTCATGTCTGAGGATTTACATATGTTACATATTACTAGAGGTGTTTTTTCTATAGCTGGCTTCTAACAATATTCCTAATAAGGTAAAGCTTTCAGATCTTTTCAAAAGTCATTTCTCTACTGTGCAAATGTAGTAGTAATATTTCTAATGAAATGCAACAGGCTTTTTTTTTTCAAAAATCTAGTAGTGTTCCTCCCTAAAGTGTCCCACAGCAAGATATTATTCATTAACATTTTAATTGTTTATAAGCATAGGTATCTAATTTTCAGAAGTAAGCACCGTAAGCTTTCATACTTGCTTCCTGAATAAAGTAAGATTGTTTAATCCTTATCTGATCATTTGGGGATAATTAATAATTAAGATAATTAACTGACTGGCTCTAGAATTTACTAAATCAGATTTGCTAAATCTTAATTTACATTTGTGAAGAAGGTACGGCATAATTTTCTGAAGGTTGTGTAGAGCAAATCCAGAAAGAACAAATCTAATAATAAAGAGAAATAGAGCTCTTTGTCACTGTTACTCACATTGTAGGCACTGCCACAAGTGGCCCAAGCTGTCCTCTGCATGCTTGTCATCAAATGGAGAACAATCACATACGCAGTGTGTTTTGATCACAGTAGTAGGAGTAGATATGACTGCAGTAAGAGGGAGGCACTTTATGTCTAACCAACAGGTGGCAAGCCATAAGCAAATGGTTTCTGTATTTTCATTTTGATACAGAAGTTCAATCCATCTCAGTTTTGTTCTTTTCTTTTTTAAGCTCACTACTTAGATGCTGTTCGAGGTAAGTTTTTCGTATCAGCATTGCAAAAGAATAATGAAAAGATGCAAAAGTATTGGGAATGGAGTGTTTTGTGTTATCTGTTTTGTCTGAGCTTCTGTACTGTTAAGTTGCCAAAATAGATCAACTGTTTGCTCATAGAGATATATGTATATGCAGAGAGAGATTTACAGAAAAATATGCAGTTTTTAACAAATATTGTGCTCAACTCATTTGCAAAGTTGTAGCAATATAAGCATGTTTCATGTGGCCATCCCATGTTCTGTTAGGTAAATCAGATTTTTGCTCTTACTTGACATTCCAAAGTAATGACAGAGCTAAGGACTTGCTACAAAAAGTTTGAATTGATCCCATCTTCTATGAGAAGAAAAAAAAATTATTTTTTGTCAGCTGTGTTTGAAGTTTCTTTTGATAGAGAAGGACACGTTTTTAAAAGCTATCTAGGCTAGATGTGAGATAGTTCTCTTCAACTCGTTTGATACAGGAGTTAAATTTTATGTTGTTTTGTGCCTGGTGCTGTTCATTTGATTTCTGTGCCTTGCCACAGGTCCTGCTTGGTCATGTCAGTGCGAGTACCTTTCCCGAGCTTGGCAGCAGTCCCTCAGTCCTAGCCATGCTGTGCAGAGCAATGGTGCACACTGACCCCTTAAAAAAGTGCTCCGAGCTGAAATATCAGACTAGCCAATATTCCAAAAAGAGCTGAGTGTTTGTTATGTATGTATTAATTCATTTCTTCAGAATTAGATGACAGTAATAAAAACATGTAGGCATTCATTTGATTACATTTATAGTCTTAGATGATAACCACACAGCAACAAAATATAATTGTGTACAAGGAACTCAGCAGGACAGTAAATTGAAGTGGAAAAACATCCCCTTTATCCAGAACAGCTCTGTCCTTTTCCCCAGCTCTACAGAAGAGGCAGATAATAGGGTTTTACGGTCTATCTGGTGGTTGCCAACCTCATGCTATTTGAAAGCATCAAGTTCCAGCGGACAAAATCATGCCACCTGTCTCCAGCTTCTCCTAGCACGAGGGCCAGACTCTCCTCTCTCCTTCTTTGCAGATGTGATTGATGAACTGTCCAGAGGGTGAGGAGGAGAGATATTATATGTCTGGTGTAAAGTTTCCAGGTAAAGTGCTACATTCTGGCATTTAAGTTACAACCTGCCAGACCAATTGTAGACACTCTCTGACTCTGGTCAGCTTCTCCCAAGCCCCGCTGGAGCATCTCTCTCTTGAGGCTGCCAAACAGATAGGCAGACTGAGGCCTTTTCTTTCTCCCTCAAAACAAATTCTCTCTGGTAACACGTAAGTGTCGATATTCACTCTCAAGTACAAGAGGGCATTTGAGTCCTGCAAGTCCACGCTAGCAGAGAGGAGCCCTCTTAGAAGGGATGCTACTTGCACTGTTAAGCTTATTGCTGGGCTTTATCCACTGTCCTTTGACTCCATGTGTGATATGGTAAGGATTTGACAAATGTCTGAGCTGGCACTAATCTATGCAAGCAGATGGACATGAGTGTACACATCCAAGAGACAATTCCTCAGTCACTCTCCCAGGCAAGAGATCTAGCTGAGAATGTCCAAATTACTATTGATTCAGAGTTTACAGGCCTATAATCCAGGGGATGCTGCAATCACTGCTCCAGTTTTGATCTAGAACCAGAGCCACTAAAGGGCAAATGTTCATCATGTATGAATCAGCTATAATGTGTAGGAGGTAGAAATGGACATTGAGAGGAAATGCTCCCTCATTTTCCTTCTGTGGAAAGAGTTGTTGCATTGTGGAATAAATCAAATTGGCTTTTTCTTATTCAGCTCAGTCTTTATGATCAGAATAAAAAGATCGCCTCTGCTCCCTGCAGAGTATAGGATTATGTGCAAAAATGCCAGTTTGTCATCTAAACAATATTTTCCGTGTATACCTTTGATATAAACATTGAGTAGGTATATACATTCTCTTGTGTTATACAACGTTTTCCATACATAGAGAAAGAGATGGACACGGCAGGCTGTTAAGTAACTTCTTACACATTTACACACTTTCCTCCTGTGCACAAAATCTTACACACTAAAAAATCCTTATTCCTCAATGAGAAACAATTTCTGGGCAAGCAAAAGGAGCGACCAGGATGGGGATTTTTTCCACATTCGACCACGATTATGAATGGCTTGCAAAGGATCTGTGCTGCTATCTTTTGAAGGCAGCAAGGGTAATCCTATATTATAGAGTGTTACTGAATAATTACAGCTTTAAAGGAAGAGAAGAAAACTCCTCCATGAAGGCTTCTTTTTTTTTACTTTTTCTTTTATAGATGGCTGCCCAGGTCTCTGTTATGGAAATGGCAGGTGCACTCTTGATCAGAACGGATGGCACTGTGTTTGTCAAGTGGGCTGGAGTGGCTCGGGATGCAACGTTGTCATGGAAATGGTGTGTGGAGATAACCTGGACAACGATGGAGGTATGATGCATAATTCATGTCCCTGTTTATTTGTCACATCCTCAATTCCCATTTGAATCTATAGTTTTGGTGTACGTTTTCCTTTTTATCACAGAATGTCAATGTTGTGTTTGTTTACACAAGACAGTTGCTCCACAGACTTGATCTGAACCGGTGCAGTGAGGGAATATACCCTTGTGTTAGATATTCTTCAAGACAGAATCTATGTATATGCCATACCCATCATTCTAGCACTTGAGTGTTTTCTGGAAACAAAAACAAACAAACAAAAACAAACAAACAAAAACACACCACGTACCTTAAGTCATTTCTTTCACCTCCTTTCTGCTCTACCTCATGTTCAAAGATAGTGGATACCCAAATGAAAAACCCTCTGTCTTAATACTTTGTGCCTGTCAAAATGCATCCACAGTTCAGTCTTATGTTAATATTAAGTGAATAAATTTGCAAACATAAAGCATACATTCAGAGATGTTTTTTTTTTGTCATTAATCTGTTTCTTCATGTTACCTTTGAGACACCGCATGGCTCTTGCAATTATCTGGGCCTATATTTGAATGACTGATGAATAAGCTAGTGCAGAAGATATGCAGAAGTAATTTTTTGAAAGTCCTATAAAGAGAGCCCTGTGCTAGAATAATCACTCGCTCTTTTCCACCAACTGAACGAGGTCATTTGCTGCTAGGTGCTCCCTACCTCAGATCTCTGTAGCCTTGATTCATTCCAGAGCTGTGCAAGTTTTAGGATTACTGGGAAAAACACATTTCTTTCACGAATTAGTTTCTGCCTCATTTCCAGTAGTTCATTCTAGTACATTCTAATGCTTTTTTTTTTTTTTTTCAGGAAAAAAAATCCAGTCTTTATTTCAAACTTTCAAGTGGCAGAAAAGCCACAATATTCCTCAATGGTTGTTCTCAGAATTAAGTGTTCTTCCCATCTTTTTTAGGAACATTTGATTTACTGGACAGTCAAGAAGGACTATTGCTTTCCCCTCCTTTACTTGCTACCGTCCTTTACAGTGGGATTGCCCCCATACCTGGAGCTGTGCAGGTTTCTCCTTCAGAGTATCAATGCGTCTGCCCCAAATGTGGTTATGTCTTTTTTCCTTAGACTGTATACTGGAATGTAGTGAAATGTATACTATTTTATTGTGTCACGCTTACAGACAATCTTAGTGTCTTGGGTGAGATCTCATGCCCCAACATTGTGTCAAAACTTAGTATAATGATTGTCTATTTTCTTCTAGGTCATTGATAAATTAAGCTTGGTTGAGGGCCAAGAGCTGAGGTCAGTGTGGGACCTCAATAGCAACACTGTGACTCAGTGATGATTCTTCATTTACAGATATATTTTGAGACCTTCTGATTTTGTATCCTGTGGGCTCTAATACCATGCTGTCCTTGGGCAAAGGCATCCTCATTTCTGAATCCCATTCAAAATTGCCTTATTCCTCTCTCATCCTTCCTTTTTCACCTTATTTCCAAGACCGCTGACAACCACGTCTCTGCGCACTCTCCCTGCTCCTCCACGCTGGTGTGTATCCCTTTCACACAAGGTCCCACAGCTGGGATCGCTGCCCCCCGCCTGCTTTCCCATCTGTCTGGTGCTCTCCCCTGCTGTCCGAGCCACTGATTCACTTGCGTACATTCTTAAATCTGCCCACAACAATCCTGTTTTCTCTGTAATGTATGTAAAGCACTTTCTGATATGCTCTGTGAACTGGCCCTGTATAAACTGTGCTGTATTGTGATTTTCTGTGCTTTATATTCTGCAGTAGTGGTGAGTTACTGAAAGAGTTGGCAGTCTTAACTCTAAATCTCCTTGAATTTGTCAGTTTAAGGCAGACACTTAACATCATTTCACTGCAGGTTTTAAAAGTAATTTTCTTTTTCTTTTTTAATGGCAACATAACGTACTAGGACAGCTCTGTTGACATTACAATTAGAGATAAGTGCAGAGAGAAATATTTAATTAATCTGACAACTACAGATGAGCTAAATGTAATTAAGTTTCCTTCGCAATCAATTTTATATAAGAAAAGGAAATTATATCTACATATTAAAACCACTTCTCTTTATATATGAAGTTCATAGGACCTGATTTGGCATAAGCGTAAATTAGAAAAATTCCCCTAAAGTCATTGGAGTTATACCAGTTTTAAGTGAATATGAAATCGGAAGCTGATTCCTAGTGTTTCAGAGTTTGTATACATACAGAACCATAAAAACAGGAATTAGGAAGGAGACATGACATTATCTGTTAAGTCCTACTTGCCGGGAGGTGGTGGCTTAGACTATGAGAATATTACAGTGGCATAACGAGTTCCCATCCATCAAGCTACATAACTCGTTTAGGCTCATAAAGATGGAAGCTATTAAGTTTTTGCCTGCAGTTGTGGTGAGCTAAGAGCATGCACTTAGTTCAGTTACCGAAACTCTGTTGACAGGTAGTCACTTAAGCTGTTATGATGTGATCACATTCAGTCAGCAACATGTAGCCCGAAAGATCATGCTCCAGACCTAATTTAGTGCCGTGTATAGTTCAAATCATGGTTTTCTCACCTAGGAAAGGTCTTATTTATTCCAATCATGTTTAAATCGAGCTTTTATGTGTCAGTCCTTAGAAGGTGTTTTGTGCCTTGAGTTCGTTAGGAGGAAGTCACAACCAGAGAACAAAGTTGTGGTAATGTTGAACAAAAATTGCTTCAAGCAAACTCTAATTCCAGGAGTTAGGCAGCATGATAATTTTGTGTAGTTTCCAGTTGATTTATTATATACTACTTTCAGAGACTGAAAACCTGACATTTTTACTGTATAAAAATACATTCAAATACATAGTAGAAAAAATATGTATCTTTAATATAGAAATGGAAGTGTTCTAGCAGTTCCAACTGCAGGGATCAAATAATGTCATTTATTTGGCATGAGGAAGCATTAGCGTTATTGTGCGGTCTGTAGTAACAGCACAAAAGCTTTGGGAGGGAGGAAGCCTTACATTGTTTTTTAAGGACTTCTGTATTAGTATAAAGAGAAGCCCCAGGCGTATTTACGAGTCCCAGCTCTGCAGACACTGAAGCGTTGAGTTCCACATCAGGGCGGTTGCCCGTGGTGGTGAGGTTAAACACGTGCAGGAACATCTTCCCGAGCAGGGGGAGCACTGTTTCTTTCACAGCCCCGTTAGTATGCACAGTGCTCGTACCCTGACTGTACCAGAGCTGTCTTTGCCATCCCCTCTCATAACTCTCTGTTAGCTTTTTCCTACTTGCAGACTTAAGGGCATGTTTACCTGTTCAAATATCACTACAAATATCATTGGAAAGGTCTTAGCATTATAACAGATGTACGACGACATGGTTTGCACTTGCTCTTGTGGAGTACATCTGCAGTCTGTTAGCAGGGTGATGTCCATTAAATAATGCCAAGATGTCAAGCAGATGTCCTTTGCAGTGGGGTATGCCTTTCCCTCACCATGGCTTTCCTCTGCATTACAAGATTCCCCATTTCTTATTCTCAGCCTTTCATTGTCATGAGTGAGGTGATTTCATTTTCAGTTTATAAGATGAGCATTCAGCTCATTTAAGCAGGTCGTTTTCTCTGTCCTGCTGTTATTTTAGACTCTCTTTGGAACCTTCCGTAGCTCCAGGAGACTGCTTGGAAACACTCTGCTGAGCTCTGTGCACGCGAGCATCCCTGTCCCGTGGCTGCAGAGGCCAAGCTCTGGGATGCGCGGAGTGCTGGGCACCAGCGTGCAGGTCAGCCCGCTGCCCTGCCAGCCAACTGCAGCAGCTCTTCTTACCTGTGTTACATCGCTCCTGTGCATACGGGTGGTTGTCTTAAGCTCAAAGGTGCAGCCTGTCATTCCCTTTAATGTCTTTGATACCGATCTCTGTTTGAAATCTGCTTGGATCACTTTTCATCCTTTTCTTTTTCTTTCGTGAATCAATATTGACTGTTTGTTTTTAAGGAAAATACTATTTACTGCAAGCTTTGAATTCCCTTCCAAATATCCTTTCAGTCACTTCAGACAGTTATTGCAGCTTTCTCCAGGCTTTTCCAAGCACAAGAAAACATATGATTCAGCATAGTCTTTGGTAGATAGCCAGCGCTGCTAAAATATTGATGTATTCCTGACCTATCCATTGGCATTTTAATAACCTATCCATCACAGGGATATTGAGTCCATATATAAGTAATATGCTATTATTACACAATATAAATAATACTGATGGGAATGGTTTTCATTGTTGCTGAGCAGCAAGGGCTCCCCAGAGATGCTTAGTTTCTGAAAATCATACCCTGATATATTTGCAGTCTCCTGTGCATGGAAGGCCAAACACCACCTGTGCCCAGTGAATAAAACACTGTGCAGCCTTTCCACAGACACAATGGTGGGTTTCCGATGTCCTTACACAACACCAGTGTTGTCAGTTAACAGCCTCGCTGTTTGGTGCATGCTATGTATTACAGCTAAAATTTGAGAAGCCGTTTGGATTAATGCATACAAATAAGTAGGAGAGTCTCATTAATGTTGCTGCTGCTCAGTCTCTTCCAAAGTTCCTCTTTGATTCAGTTTGCTCAGACTCCTGGCAACCCTAATTGGGCTTAACTGAGCCTGTGGTGAAACAAGTTGGCACAGGCATTGTTTAATGCTTATTTGAAAACTGTAAAAGCAAGCAAGCAAATATAAGTTGAAGACTCCTGTGGATTTTTTTTTCACGAACAACAATAGCATTCAACAATTGACCATGTGAGTGTAACTACTGAAAAGCTCAAATCCCTCAAGAGCTGAGAGTTCTGGTATTGAGTTTTTTATGTTGTCCTGCATAAGGAGTTCAGAGAACAAAATCTGCTTGCTGAAAGGAGAAATTTACAGCTCATTTTGCTTTCTGTGAAAATGTTCTAGGAATTTGTTCTCACAGTTCCATCCCTGCCTTGCACTCATTGGGATCTGTATGGAGAGGTAGAGCACTTACACAGGCACTGCTGGGTCGCTCTGCAGCCATGAAAGCAAAGGGCATTGGTATTATTTATACTAAACAGAGTATATTGATTGGGGATGGTCTTGATTTTCATGTGAGTGAGCGTGTACATTTGTTAGTACATGTGTTTGTGAGTACGCCTGCATACAAGTATATGCAAGTATAAGCGTATAGGCCACTACTTGTAACATTCTGGTTTTGGTGTTAACCACAACACTTCAAACCTACTGTAGTTAACATTAGCAGTGTCTTCTCCACATGTGACAAAGCTTGAAGGGGTGAGAACTGTGCTCTTTGAACATTAAAGCAGAAAAATAACAATTTTAAGTATAATTATTATTTACATTTTGCTTGCCAGCACTTGATGATAGGGGCAGTTTATTAAAATAAGTAACCCAGTGATGTGGGAGGTAGAGTTCAATAGAATTTGTCATTTCCATATGCAGTCAATAAAGCCTCTCAGTGGTTTAGTAGAAAAGAAGCTGCAGTGAAAGTTGTTGCACGCTGCTCTGGTGGAAGGCAACGCTGCTGCAGTGGGAACCGCTTTGATCTTTGCTTCCTTCTCGGTGACCTCCCCAGTGCCACACAATGTCCTGGTGGTGTTCCACCACCTAGAAAACTTGCACCAATTGTGAACACCGATCTGTGCTACTGCGACATTCCTGTATTTGCAGCATGAATTGCAAGTAATTCAAGGGTAGATGAGAAGGCTAAGAGAGCCAGGATTTGCGAAGTAGGTGGCATAGAGATGTTCGTACCAGGCCCAAAATTTGTTTGTTGAACAACATTGTGTGATTCCATTGACACAAATTCCTGACACAGTAAATAATAATATCATTCCCCATTGAAAGTTCACTGAAAGGATCCCTTCACCAGCAAGGAAATGGGAAAATCCTGTCCTAACACTGCTACAGCAATGCAGGGAGGCGTGATGTGACTGAAAACAGAGCAGCTTGTTTTGGCATGCTCTGCCTTCTCTTTGAAGTTGTTTAAATTATTTACAAGTGCTATGAAGTGCTTTTTATCCTCAAGTTGGTCTTTGTGGATTCTATTTTAGCAGTAATATTAAAAATATTTTGATTTGAAGTTTACTTAAAAAAAAAAAAAAAAAAGAAAGGTCTATCTTTACCTCTTGCATACACAAGAAGATACCTGGAAGTTGTGAAACTGTAATACTTGCTGTCACAGGAATTTAAAATTTGTCTCACCAAAATCTGAATCACTTTATAATCTGTACTGCACTGTGGAGGTCCCTGACTGCCTTTTGTATAAAATAAATAAAAAACCACTAATAGCAAACCAAAGTCATTTACACCCCTGTAACACATTTTAGCCTACACCTATGCTGTGATGCACTGGTTGTAATTGACAGTAAAAACTTCAGCATACAGGCTCCCCTGCTGTATGAATTATGGTTTTTGCTGTTTGTAGTGGTTTGGTCATACTCCTTCCTGTTGTCTCCTGAGATTTAATAGAAACCCTGCTGTTTTCTTAACACACTAAGGTTTTTTAATAGTTGATTCCTGATATGAAAACTTAACGAAAAAAAATGTGACCGTTGGTTGAGAATTGAAAATAAGGCATTTGTAGCATTTTCAAGTGAATGAGTTTGATCCTATAGTTTATGAGCAAGATATTTTTTTCCTGGGTTATTCTCCTGGATTAAAAATCTAATTTCAAATAGGATTGGGTTGTTGAAAATGGTATCCTCACATGCACTTACTAACATAATTTGCATTGTTATAAACTGCCTCCATATTTAACTTGTGATCCTGTACCAATTTGTTTTACCAAGTTCCTTTTAATGGGTGTCATGCTGAATTTTGGTAGTAAACAGCCAGATAATGGCTAAAGAAAACATTTGTAGGAGGCAGGAATATCTGACTTAGGAAATGTTCTGCAAGTGGAGGCTGAATTTGAGGAAAGCCTGTATTCTTCATTTCTCTGTGTCACTCGATCCAAATAAAGCAAGCTATGTATGTAAGAAGACTGGAACAAGATGCCCTCAATAATTTTTATTGAAATAGTTTTGTTCAGAAATCACAGAATATTTGATGTGGATGTTTTCAAAGTGAAATGAAACAGAAGGCTTCAATGAGCTTAAAGTGGAACAAACAATTTATTTTAGATTAAGGGTTCCATTCTTTTACTTCAGCAAAGTGGGGAAGATGTTTTTCAGCCTTATGCAACCTGGTTTGTTTTTCTAAATTCTGTTTGATTATTTGGAAAAAAAAAAAAAAAAAAAGCTAAAAGTTGCATTATTGTGACAATTCTAGTTAAATATTTTTAAATACATGCACTACATACATTCGTGGTGCTGTTAGGACAAATACCACCCCGGGTTATTTAGATAGGCTTCTGGGACTTCACACCCTTACTAGGGGGAAACGCACCCTTTCATAGCCTTTGAGAGCCTGGAGAGGCAGATGAAACCAGGTGTAAGTAATTCAAGCCAAAATAACTCCATTAGCAGAATCTGTATGAGTGTGTAAAATAGTCATTTTGCAAAGAAAAGATTCAAATAGAGTCTGGCTGGAAAATGGAAAACTGCTTTCCCTTTGCCTGGTTTCTTTATGTGTACAGCGTGTATACAGAATGCTTGTTGCCAGGCATGTAAGCTGTTGACCGATGCAAAAGAGTATGAGGATTCTATTAGAGAAAGAAATTGTAAAGTATTTAATTGTCATTTTTGTATCTATTTATTTTCTAAGCAAATCTTCAGATTCTAATATTTCTGTGAATTTTTACTTTTGCTTCTTACATAAACAAGAGAATCAGGTCAGCTCAGTTCCCACATCTAATAGCTTGTTGACAAGGAAAAAATTAATCAGAGTAGCTACAGCAGAATAAATTACTCCAAAATAGCTTCCCCACGGATGCTGTTATTCTGGAATAAGTATGTCTTTTTATGATTAGTACTTATTCTGCCAAACCAATGTTTTTCAGATTTCCCAGGTAGACAGCAGTCAGCTTCTGGAAGTTAGTGCCTTCCAGAAAGTACCTGGACTCCTTGAAGAAGACTTGTCATTGCCGTAGCCATTCCACCAGCAGAGATCTGCCCAGGGTGGCTACACCTAACCATGTCAGAGCCCCCATTGGGGATCTTCACCAGTACAGAGTAAAAGCAAGGGATTTTGTTTTCTTCATTGCCTTTTCAAGTCCAGTAGAATTCTTTTGTATTTACAGTCTTGGAGAACATAGTAGTAATTTGATGCTTTTCAGTTCCGTTCACTTAAGAACACAGTGTCTCATTCCTTGGACAAAAAAAAAAGGGGGGGGGGGGGGAAAAAAAAGGGAATTTTTTTTTTCTTGTAGTTCCAAGCTTACTCTTGAGGTTTCAACCAAAAAAAAACATATTTTTTTTCCCCCCATTGGAACACAGTGAAAATCCCTTGGTTCATATTGTTAACTCCTCCATCTGCTTCATGTGTGGCTTTGTTTAGACTGGAGGTCCCTTATTGTTTCAGCTTACTGATTTCCTTGCAGATTTCAACAGCTTTTTAGGTTTTCTTGAATATAAAGAGACTAGCACGCTCAAAGTCAATAAACTCAATATTGCCCTGTGAAGCTCTTCTCCCACGGCTGGCAAATGCTTGTTGTCTTCCAGGACTGGGGGAATGCAGAAGCTCTGACCTGTAGCTGTGCCAGCTTTGCTAGACCTGAGGGGCTCAGATTATTGTTGCTAGCTTTCTACAGTTGCCTTGGCTCATCATCACAAAAACTAGCCTGCTCTATCTGATTTCCCAGCTGCAGTAGGATAGATTTGTTAATATTTTTTGCTTAGCCGAACAATTACCATGCTCAAGGTCAGGCAAGGATTTTCAGATTCCAGGAAAGACCATTTCATTATACTTGTTTGTTCAGTTGAAGGGCTTTTTCTTTCCTTTCAAAGTGAATATTTTATGCTGTTATTTACTGAGTGCTCATACAGTGCAGTGTGCTCTATTGAGAAAAGAGCAGAGTTGTCTGAGGGTTGGTCTTGCACCCATTAAAGTCAATGACAAAGCTACAGCAGCTTCTTTGGTAATGCAGTTTGCCCTGAGGAGGTAGGGTTTTATAGACAGCAAAGACTTTGTACGAACAGAGCAGGAAAAGTCAAAGTTTGAAGTGAAAATATCTGACAGTATGTTGATGCTGTAGCATTTCAATTTTAACACCAGGGAAATCCATACAGTGATATGATGACTCCACATTTATACAGACTGACCTTGTTAAAAACACAAAGAAGAGATGTCTTTTTTTGAAGGTTAAAGGATATGATGCCTTAATCTTGCTTTATATGCATTAGTGTGCTTGTCAATCCAAGGAAGTTAGCAACTGGTAAGTCATAAAATGGATGTTTGAGAAGATAGTTGGGCATTTTACCGTACCTTATTAAATCTGACTGTTTCTGGTAGAGTATGTAATTTAGGCAGTTTGGACATCTAAGCTGATGATAGAAGGAATTAAATGCTGATGGCCCAATTTTAAGTTTTATTTAGGTGCCTAATTTAGATTTACTTCAATGCTTCACTGTTCTAATCACAAGATTTGGGCATTTAAGTAAATGACTTTCACCCACAAACATAGCTGCAAGTTTGTCCCTACAGAAACGTAGATTTTTGAAAAATCAATTATTTCTCCTATTTTTTATGCTTGAGGAATGGAGGGAGGGGGAATAGGTTTGTTTTCACTTCCCAGATTTGCTTTCCTTGAGCTGTATCTGTCAGGTCACTGGGATAGAGCCTGCCTCAAGGTGTGGATTTGTTTATCACCAGCTGCAAAAGGACCGTAGTCATGATTCTGCCCTTTTTGGATCATTCCAGTGTTGCAACCGATAAATGAAAACAAACATCCTAAAGCACATATAAAGCTATTGTAGGGCTTAAAATAGAAGTCAGAAAACTGCAACAAGGATCTTTTTTTTACTGCCATAGTAAGGATGCTTATGAGACTTGGATAACATTGCAGACTGTGCTATTGCAGACTGGTTAGCAAATGTATATTCTTCACAGGTATGAATAGACAGTAGAGACGGTGAAGGCCCATTAGAGAGATCAGCTGCACAGGGTGGGTCATGCACTCATTGGATGTATTGTGTAGTGATTCTCTTCTTCCGCCTGTTCCGCAGTCCCGCTCTTCCCTAGTCGCTTAGTTCGTAGCTTCTCTTTTGTCATTGTTATGTGGGGATTTCATGAGGTGATACAGTGTTAAGGACTAGAGAGAAACACCCACCTGGAATTAAGCATGTACGTAAATGCTTTATTGAATTTGAATGTGTCATAATCAGCGTGCCTTCCAATTGATTAAATACCTCCTGTGCTTTCCAGGAGCAAACACTGTGCTTTGCTCTCAGAATCATTCAATTTCCTTAACTTTCTATTCTGTCTGTTTCAGATGGCTTGACAGACTGTGTAGACCCTGACTGTTGTCAGCAAAACAATTGTTACGCAAGTCCTCTCTGCCAGGGTTCGCCTGATCCCCTTGACCTTATTCAACACAGCCAACCACCTTTCTCTCAGCATCCTCCAAGGCTCTTTTACGATCGAATCAGATTCCTCATTGGGAAGGAAAGCACTCATGTGATCCCAGGAGATGTCTCATTTGAGAGCAGGTAAGTTTTATTCTAGACATAAGACTTCTGAATATTGAGAATAGTAGTGAAATTATTTAACCAGGAGAAAAAAAGGGATACCTGGATAGTTGAGAGTTCTTCGCTGATGATCAAAAATTAATTAAAAGGATAGCAAACTTTGTAGTCCCAACAGCTGAGAGGCTTACTTGTCATATTCCCATTATTACCCATCTAGTTATAAAAGTGTCACAGTAACAAACTCTACTACTCTTATTAACAAGACTTTTGACTGTTGTAGGAGGTAAGCCATCTCGTACTTGAAAAATAAGTGGGGGGAAGTTTGGGTCTTCATGCTGTAGATGCGTATAAAGGCAGGAAGCAGAAAGATGAGTTGGATTCATATGTGCTGTATTCAATCACCCTTCTGCCCAACAGAAGTTGTTTGGCATTTACAGTGTAATAAATTCAACATGTGTTATTTACATATAATCTGGCTATCTAATTAACAAACTTGTTTTTTTTTTTTTAACTACATGTGAATAGAACAGTGTGAAGTTTACCATTTTGTGCTGCGGATTATTCTTAAACTGTCATGCAAACAGTAGTGTGGGATCGTTGAGTGTGTAATTGGCTTACCCTTTAGCAGGAAAAGACTGTGCAATAGGAAAGGGGCATTTACTTGCTCAGAAACCTGGTAACACATTTTCTTGAACATTTGAAATATAGGGACATATAAGTTTTTATGCTGTAGTTCACCTGGGAAGCTATAACTTACATGCTGACAAAGAGATCTACAAATCATCCACATCACCTAACTATTACCCTGTCAACTAGGCCTATACATTAGATAAACCATGTTCCAGTAATAAGGGCATAAGATTTTTTTTTTTTTCACGGCACAGTAAATAGCACTTAGGTTACAATCTCAACTTCATTCCATAGCTGCGCACAAATTCAGTGCACTCTGTCTTTGTAACTTCTTAATTTTTAATAAAGTAAATATGTAAACAGTCTTTATTGATCTGAAATACCTAAACATTTAATCACTATTAATAATGGAACAGGATATTATAAATATGTAAAACAATAGGGCATGAGAATGAACTACATGAAAAGCACCCACCTGACAACGCTGGGTCTCTCGAAGTGTACATCACTAATGGAACGGTGCCATTGCACCTGGTACAAGATCCTTGGCTGGCTGTACACGTTGCACAGCAGACTGCAGTTTAAAATACAAGTCACCAGTGAAAGATTTTCCTCATCAAAATGCCTTGCAGTAAGGTGTTTTCACAGAGGAGGTGAGCACTCAAGTCACCTGCACAGTGTTCTGTGACACTGCAAATGTTAGCAGCCAGATTGCACGTAATCCCATCAGCGTGCTTTTATAGATATAAGGAACTGATCTTTTAAAGCTATCATTGATGGGATTTAACTTGGATTTAAAAGCTTTTCCTGAGTATTTCGTTTCTTTACCCTCATGTCTGGCATGCTTTAGGAGAATGAAGAGCATTGGAGGCTTGAGTGTGAGCAGCAGCCCATCCTTGCCATGGTTTGGTACTTCAGACTTTATAATACAAAGGAATACAGCTTGTAGTTGGGTTGGTGCATTGTTCACATCATTTCCTCCCACAGTAACGAAATTAGTGGTTGGTTTGCTGAAAAGATCCTCAGGATTCAAATGGGGGGCTGTCTGTATCTTTAGAATGAGGGCAGCGCCTTGAGACTCGCGCTGTGCCATGTCTCCTGGGTTTTGTCAACACTAATCTGCTATGTACTGGGCACCCTAAGGAGTTCATCGGTCCACACTTCACTTGATCCTCAAGCCTTCCAGGCTGTTGAAAAATTGCTCATCCATAAGTCAAACATTATTAAAAACTGCCAGAATTTTCCTTAAGGATGACAGATAAGCAGAGTCTCAGAGGAGGCAATGGCTTAGCTGCGCTGTCTCTGTTCAGCAATCTTCCCCTGACATAGTCAATCTGTCTGTCATCTAGTGTCTGTTCATCTCCTGGGAGTTAAGATTACTGAAAAAAAACATAGGAAGGCAACTGTTACTACTGTAAATACATCAGAAATCTGTGATCCTGCTGATCTGGTAAAGACCAAAGAATCCTTGGTTTTTTTAATCTCCTTTTGGCTACTGCTGAAGAGGTTGTCTCCATGCAGATGATATTAACTCTTGGCTGCCTGCAAAGCCACTTATTTTATAGCACTGGTGGTTCAACAAGAAGCGCTGGAAGGATTAGATGAAATAGCACCATTTGTTTATTTCAGAGCATTGGCATCCATTCCCACTGGTGCTCAAATACAGAATTTTGCAAAGCCCTATCTGGCTTTTTTTCCCCTTTGCAAGTCTCTGAGATCATTAGGAGGATTAGAGAAGAAATATCTATCTGATGCTTTCAGTCTTCTGATTCAAATGACATTGTGCAGTGTTTTACTGTAGTGTATGGCAGTGGAACTCCAATATGGGTGATGGTTGCGTGAATCTCACTGTAGATAAAGTCCATTTGATGTTGAATGGCTTTTGGAAAGCTATCAAAAAAACAGTGAAGATTATCTCTGTCCTTCAGACTGAAAGTGTTTGGTCTCTGCCATATCCTGGCATTTTCAGCAACATCTCACATACTAAAATTAGTTGTTCTGACAACTGCTGGGATATCTATCCTTTTGCATTTGCATCTTAGACTTTAGATTAGATCTAATTTTTAAATACTTGGCTTCTGCAATATAGTCAGTCTGTTGGCTCAATGTATAAACCAAAATTAATGTTAAGGAACTAAATGTTTTCAAAATATATTTTGCTTTTTGTTATGTCAAAACTATTTTAACATGCTCCCAACCTAAACAGTGACATGCTTAAAGGCAGATTAGACAAATTCTGAATAAATGGAAATGTACTTGCTTACATCAGGAATGATTTTGACCCACTGCATGTAGCACGGTGTAGCGGATTAAAATGTTTTTATCAACTTCCCTTCTCGGGAAGGTTTTCAGCTTGTTTCTTTGCTGAGTGTTTTTAATGCATGCTGCTGGCAAGCTATTTGACTCACTGCAAATTGCCTACAAAAGGGGTCCAGTGCATGGTACTGAATTAATTACCCTTCAAAGGCTGCTTACAGCAACATTGTCAGCAGGAAGAAATGAATGTACCTTACTAGCCTTTAGCTTAATTTCTCTGATTGAAGGTTTTAATCAGAAATGTAATACAGTAAATGACATCTTCTGGTAATGTGACACTTGCGAATTCACAAGTTGCTTGACGGAGTTCCACGTCTGAGCCTAATGTCTCAGCCTGAGGTGTTGAGAGAATATTGGAAACTCAGCACACAAAACAAAAGCAGAAAAATAACAAATAAGAAGTAGTAGAGCAAGACAGGATGGTGGTAGAATAATAAAATGCTTTAAAAGCGCTGAAAGAATTCATATAGAATTTTAAACTGCTATTTATATTTTAAATTAGAGATGTCAAACAAACTGCCGGATGGCAGAGATCAGAGATTCACAGAGCTGAGCTCCTCAGTTACACATGGAGTGACCCAGGAAGCATTTACAGAGAAAGCCTACTTTTTTAGGCCACCTTCAACCCTTGGGAATCTCTGCTTTCTCTCAAAAAGCTGACTGCTCCCTCTGGAGCTGCAGGTTTAGTACAGCGTGCCAGGGGGCTAGAAACATTTTTAATACATTTGAAAACACTAAGGCAGCTTATCAGGGACATGTTCCTTCCCAGATGCTCCAAACTGGAAAAACATTTTTGCACTCACTATAAAGTTAAAACAGTTGGGCAGCCTTAGTCCAAGATTATGGCATCTTTGCAAGTTAAGTGACTGTTGGACAGAGAGTATGAGTTGTTATCACACTTGAGAAATAAAAGAGGCCAGTCACAATGTGTAGAATAAGTCTTAGAGGCTGAAAAAAAAAAAAAAAAAAGAGGAAAATACAGCACATTTAGGAGGCAAAATGATCTTTAGAGGTTTCTCTGTTAAAATTAAGAAAAGCAGTGAGCAGTAGCAAGGTCCAAGGCTCATGTGGAAAGAGGGTGAATGTTGAAGCAAGGAAAGCGTGAAATGGCAGTTGAGTCGAAAATGACTTCACTGCAGGGAAAGTGCTCTAAAAGCTCTGGTAAGGAAGGGAATGAAGTGAAGTCTTCTGCAGGCAGCAAAGCTGCAGGGACTGTGCAAGCCGGAGTGCCTTCCTTCGGAGCGTGGCTGTCCCCTCTGTGAGCTGTCAGGGTGTTGGGAAAGGAGAGGCAGCCTGCTGCAATGAGGGGGTGGTTTGTTACTTCCCAGAGCCCTTGGGATTAGTGCTGGCCATAAGGTAACTGAAAAAGGTTTTAATGCCTGCAGTAAATGCAAAAATTAAAAGTAATTCTGATCAAATGCTTAGTTGAATTACCAGCACCTACTGAGTCTCCAAGAAGAGGCCAAAGAATAAAGACTCTTCAACTTGAGTGGGTAGTAAAAAGACAGTAAATAATGAGGACAAATGTAGCAACACACAGGAAGGCTTAGAACATTTGAAATCTAAAAGATTGGAAAGACAGTTCAATAAGATAAATGTAGAATAATGAGGTTTATGAGTCTTTATAGCATATTGTAAATTTGTGTGGCTTGTAAAATATGACGAATAAAAAAGGAGCAAGAAAGTTGAAAGATAAGTCTCTTAATATTATTTATGAATAATGAGAAGTGAATGGGTAGAGGAAAGAGACTATGTATGAAATAATGAAGACTTTGATGAGTTATCACACAAATCTGTGTGCTTGATAAAATATGAGGAAGGAGTGGAGTCAGAAGACAGGTTTGTGTGGAATGAGAATCAGTGACTGAACAAACAGGAGTACTAGAATAATATACTGAATAATGATGACTCTTAGGGGTATCTCTCCGACCAATATGCTTTTTAAATATATGGAATGCACTAATAAAGTGATTAAAAAGGGAAAGGTAGGTCTGTTGATCTCAGAAATATGAGAAAAAAATAAAAAAAACAGTAGTTTCTATTCTAATAAATCAAGAGTAATTGAACCTGGCTATTGGGTTTGAGTGAGTCTTGTGAGTCTGTTGAGACACACAAGAGCTTGATTGCCTTCAGTGGAGCAGCAAGTTTTGCCCACAAATAGGGCCACAACCAACTTAGTTAATGTAGAAAATGAAAAGGTGGTACATTGGAGCTCTGTTCTGCATGCTGGCATTAGTGCAGCTTTTCCCATTCCTCTGGGAATTCTCAGCAACTTTGCTGATAATTAACATCTTTTTATGTCCTGGGAGTATGGAATTCTTCTTAGCGACTGTGGACAGTGGCGTACTCACAAAGGGGTTAATTTTTACCAGTTGCATTTTGTCAGGTCATGGTCAGCTGCATTTGATGATATCATAGTGATAAATTAATGTTCTGTCAAGTGGCTTTGGATCTTAGGAAACAAGTCAGAATTTTCAGAAATTTATGGTCTCCAATTTCTGTATATGATTTCATTGGATCATGATCAGTCTCTCAAGGGATATTTCTTAAGTTTACATACAGACTCTTAAATAATTTTCATGTGAGGAGCTGTTAAGTTTTTTCTTTAGGATACATATTCACTCCACAAAGTTGGGGTGTGTCTATTGAAGTCTACTGCGAGCTTTCAACTTGAGAGGACAACATAACTATATCTAAATTTATGCTTATTTTTATAGTGAGTAATTAATACCAGTTGCCGTTGTGGGCATCCTAATGTTTTCGATCCTATGCGTCTTAACGTTATCAAAAGGCTTCTGCCTACACTGTTCACTTCATTATATGAAACCATATTTCCAGGAAATATGTGCAATTGTATCATGAGATCCCAAAACCTGGATCCTTGCAGCCAGCAGAGGTGTACTAATGTAGAGTACCTGAGGGCATGGGGCAAAAAGCTGAAAGGTGTTTTGGTGAAATGTAGCTGTGTAAGCCCTTAGAAAATCCCACTAGGTCCCAATCTGCACCATGAGGGTATTTCACATATTATTCCTCATCCTTGATGAGATATATTTCCTTTATGTTTCAGTCTTCAAATATATAAAAGGCCAAAGCTAAGAAAGAGAGAGTAATTTCTTCACCACATCTATTCTAGGGTGAAAGTAACAGTTTTGAAGAACAACAGTACAGATTTAGATTGGACAATATGAAAAAGTTGCCATGAGCAAAGCATTCATACAGAAGCATTGGAGTGGGTTACTTTGTGAGGATATAGAGTTAGACAAGCATCTGTCTGGAGTAATGTAGGTATAGCTGATCTTACCTGAGGCAAAGGAATGGACAAGATAAAGTCTTATATTTCCTTTCAGCTCTTATTTTCTATGGTTCTGTTAGCCTACAATTAGACCCACTTAATAATGAGATCACTTTCCTGCCTGTTGATTTTGATGCATTCTGCTATGCTGCCATATTCCAACCTCTTTACTGGAATGGGAAGATTTTTGTGCTGGAAAGAGGGTACAAGTCCAATGTGTCCTAGAGCAAATTTAAAAGGGCATAACCTGTGATGGGAGTTTCAGAAAATATGCTACGCCTGTTTAGGCGCTCTTTAGATTTACCTATATAACTTTCTGAAGTTCAACAAAGACCATGTGTCTCACTGCTGCCTTATCACATTAGTTCAGCTTTTTTCTAGCAGACAGCGATGCCCTATTCTTAGCAGCAGAGAATGAGGTTTCATTCTCCCCTTTCACAAATCACCACCACTAGAGCTGCAGCAAGCTAAATCATGCTATCAGTGAAACCTTTGGTATTCAGTGGCAGAACAAATGGTGTCCTGAAATATAGCTGGAAATGGAAATATGTTCTTGATACACCAGCGATTCATAGGACAGCCTGTGTGTCTTCTCCATGAGATAATGGTTTTCCAAATCAATCTTTTGGACTTGTTTGAATTTTCATTCAAAATCAAGTCATGATGATATCACACTAGTTCTGTCTGTTTGGGACAGAGGTGTAGCACGGTTTCTGAAGTCAGTACCCTTCTCACCCTCCTGATGTGTGTAACATGTTGCCCTTTACTGTTTGTTACAGACGTGCGTGCGTCATTCGAGGCCAGGTGGTAGCAATAGATGGAACACCTTTGGTTGGAGTGAATGTCAGTTTTCTACACCACAATGAGTATGGATACACCATCAGTCGACAAGATGGAAGGTGAGAATTTTTTATATTGTCACTGGGTAAGATCTTTATAGGTAGGGCCATCTACCACCACCAATGCATATGCAAAATTCTCATGGAGATCACTGTTCATAGTGTGGACTGAGGATGGCATCTGACCCTCTGCTCTGGGAGCACATTTACTTAGAGCTCTCTGTGGTAAAGGAACTGAAGAAGAAAGGGAAGAAATGAAAAACTGAACATCAACAAGAAGATTAGTGACATTCAAACATCTGGAGTCAAAACTGACAGTACTGCTGTACCAGCACATCCTTGACATTTGAATATTTTCAGTAGTTGAGTTTTCCAGAGAATTCCCTGTCTTCCCTCTTTTTTTCTGTCTTTAGGTGTAAATCTTGCAAGTAGTTTATTGAGGTGTCAATGAAGTTAACTCCTTTAGCTCATCACCTGAGCCATACAAGCAAAAATGGGGACAGACTCTTCCCAGAGCCAGAATGGTTAAATTGCTGTTCTGCAGCCAGTCCTGCACAATTCTGGCTTCCTTCCCCAACCTGGTAGGACTGAGTTCAGTTCTCAAAGAGAGATGAGTTCCTATATACTCTATATTGCACTCCAGGGTTAGTCATCCATTTGCAGTAGGGTCATGATTTGCTCCCGAACTTCAGTCAGATTAAGCTGCTAAAGGCTGCATAAGACTTCATCTTTCTTGGCTGTGTTGTGAATGACAAGAAGTCAGAAGCTGTCTTCCAGCAGGGAAAGAGTATAATTCATCACTGTTTCCACAGTTGCTTTTTTTTGTTTGTTTATTTGTTTGCCTTTGTCAGTTTACAATCGTAAGGAGCATGCATATTTATTTTACCTTAGTGTCTTGACTTTCAAATCGCACTACTGAAAGTTAGTAATTACCATTTCCTATTTACACTAGTCTGGAAATAGTTGTTGCGTTAAAATATGCTACCTGTATTTTGCTGTGAATGTAATCGGTGTCATTTGGGAAATGTGATGAGATATGCATAATTAAGTCTGACTTCTTATCACAGATTGTTACCATCAAAAGTCTCCATAATAGATGCATTCAATAATACAGATGGTGAAGTATCCATTTACATATTATCTTCTGTTGCTTGACTGTGGATGTCAGAAACTCAGAAAATTGAGACTATGTATATCTTGCCTTCTATGTCCCACTGCTTTGCAGCCCAGATTTGCCAAACGTTCTTCACGGTAGCTCCCAGAAGATCACCTGCCCTACTTACAGGAGCTGATTCAGTGCTCAGTGCAATTAATTGGCATCTTTCCCAAAATCTTCATATCCTGCACAGAGGGGTCTCCTGCTCAGTGTACTCAACCTTTTTCTCCTGCAACTTTTAGAAGAAGAAAAAAGGATTTGTTAAGAAAGAAAAGGCCTACCAGGATGTTAGACTTATTCTACATATTGTACCTGCATAGATTATAAGCATCCCTTTCCTGGCTAGGAATTTTTTTGTATAATCCAAACTAACTGGGTCTACACTCTTCTTACAGATGACTTGTAAGTATCAATTCTAGTTGATAAATAGAGGGGAGAGAGGAAAAATAACAGTGAAGTACTGTACCTTGCTATTGATGCATACAGGGAGAAAGCACAGAGAGGTAAAGCTTCTTCATGAATGCCAAGGTGACATCAGGTAGATATGCTTGAATGATTTTAAATGGTAAATTAAGGGCCATAATGAGCAATATAAAGTTTTTGTTTGTGATGCATTGAAAGTTGTGGAAATGTGATGATAAAACAAGAAGAAACAAAGCATTTTGTTTTGTCTTTTCCAGTTTTGACCTTGTGGCTGTTGGAGGCATCTCTGTCACTCTCCTTTTTGACAGATCTCCTTTCATATCTGAAAAAAGGACACTTTGGTTGCCTTGGAATAGATTTATCATTGTAGACAAAGTTGTGATGCAAAGAACAGAGTCAAACATACCATCTTGTGACATCAGTAGTTTTATCAGCCCAAATCCGATTGTGCTCCCTTCACCCTTGACAGCGTTTGGAGGGTCCTGTCCAGAAAGAGGAACCGTTATTCCAGAGTTACAGGTAATGAAAATACTTTCAAATTAACAATTTGTTTGGTTGCTGAACAAGTTCTAGACAATGTTAAAAGTTACCATTCATCACCTTTATTAATGAAACCTGCATAATTATTTGGCGATAGTGACAGAACATCTCTAGTCTGGAAATGTTTCTGGTTATAATGCAAATAACAATGAATTTTGACACTGAAAGTCAAACAAACCAATTCCTGTTAAATTTGCCCCCCATTATTCATATCCCCCCAATTATTCATATAAGTATAGTATCATTATAGTTTTATCAAACATTTCTGCCCAAGGCATATAGATTTCTAATCCATATGCATAAACACAAAATCACATAGACACCAAATTTACACACATTTAAAAAAATGGATTTCACTGAAATCAGTGGTTAAAACTTGAATTCAAAAGTTGCAGTTTCAGACTTTAATTTGTAGAGGTGGTGTATGATGAGCATTCACTGTACATATGATGCTTTGTCTTCCCTTTGTTCCTAGAAAGTTCTGAAAGTGCTGCTGTGAAAAAGACAGTACCGAATAGGGAACAATTAACTGCTGTGATGGTACTCATCACAATGACCCCAGTGTAGATCTCTTTAGTACTGTTATGCAAGACCTTTTTCTCTTTCTTTATATTTTGTTAATATTTTAAGATACTTTGTACCTTATCTCAAAATACAATAAGGAGGTGGGGAGTCCTACTGTGATTTATTACTGAAATCCCAATTTATTCATAGCGATGCACAAAACCATTCCTAAGTTACAGATAAACAGTACAACTTCACCATACATCAGTGTGAGACATGACCCAACATTCTATGAAGACTCCAAGGGATTTTTCACCGTTCACATCTTCTAGTTCTTTACAACAGCATCTCCAGCTATATGTTAGCTGCTTGTTTTTTACTACTTTCTATGCACCAACGTAGAGCAATTTTAACATGATCTTTTGGATTGTTTATATTTAAACGCCTTTTTTCTCAAGACTCCCTTAAGTGTTTAGAACCACTTTGTAATTAACTTTGCATTTAACTGTTCTTTTATTTGGGACTTAAAAGAGGTTATGTAAGTAGAATACCCAACAAAGTACAGCTACACCAGTTTTAGATCATGTGAGTCCCCCACAGTTTTTTGTATGTTGTTTGAGCAGTTAGAGTTCAAGCAATAAGACATCTTTTGAGTTCTCTTTTAATTTCCCTGAGCAAGTATGGAGGGTATTCTGGAAGCTTCCTGTAGATATGAATATTTCGATCCTTTTACCTTTTTCTCTTCAAAGTGTTGAAGAGAAAACTGATGAAGGGTCTTTATTCTATGTGTAAGAGACCTCTGATTGAACTCAATGATGTTTAACATCTGTGTAACTGTAAAAACATTATCATGTTTCAGCCAGCTGATGGCCATGGTGTTGCTTCACAGAACATATGAAGTGACACTAATGAATGTTAATTAAGAATAACTGATACACACTGTAAGAAAAAAAATGGTTTACATTACTTCACATGAGGTCTTCCTGTTTTTGTTTTTGTTTTTTTTTAACAGTGAGATACCAAAGATGCAGTCTACTCAGAGAGAAATTGACCCTAGTCCCTTTTTTGGCATTGGAGGGTCCTTAGGGTGTCAACTAGTATTGTACAGTACTGGGAAAAGAAAAAAAATAAGCCAGAATAATAGGGGAAGGAGATACATTAACATGTATTAATGCATGAACATTTCTTCCTGCTTTTCTGTTAAAAATAAGAAGAGATGTCAAATGTATGACAGAGGGGGCAGCTGGGATGTCAGCAGGAAAGAAGGGGAACACAGCAAATCAGGAACAATAAAGGGAGCAGGATTTCCCTGGCAACACTACATTTCATATGTTGAAACGACAAGTGCTGGCAGGCCTCCAGCTGTACTGCAGCAATCCTATGACAGTGATACTGTTGCAATATGTAAATAAGAGTGTTTTGAAAGTGAAGTAATTTATTGTTAAACAAGAACGATGGGAAAACGGGGATATAAACAAAATAGTTTGTATTTTTCCAAGCTCGACTAATTTAACATTGTGACAGGTTGGCTTGTTATTACTGAAATACACTAAAATCATTAACCTTATTAAGGTTTTCAGTGGCTTTTGAGTGACTGTGCTGGCATCCTCCAAGAAGCTGCTCTCTTCTCTTGCCTGTTCCTCATCACAGTCATTCCCATAAAAGCTCCTTTCTCTCCAGATCACAAGAGCTAGATCCCTTTTTGTAGCTCCGAGGCCCGTCATTCAAAAGGTCAAGGCCAACCGTCTCTTTTTCCCACAAAAGCTCACAGTCTTTGCAGTCCCTCCCATTGCTGAGGGCTTATCTTATTGCAGCCAGGAACTGATACTACCCCACAGTGGGCAGAGCCGCGCCAGCTTTAATCCAAGTGATTCAGACAATGGCACTGACAGCAGTGCTGTGGGATGCGAACTCTGTTGCACACCCCGGGGACTCACCTGTTAGCGAGACGATGGACGCCCATACTGTTTCATCTTCACTGCTGTGTGTCCCCGGTTAGCTCGTTAGGTTTCCAATGCTGTGCCTTTTTAGGCCATGCCCCTTCTTGAGGGAGTGTAGCCTTATTGCAAGCACTTCTGCACAGAAGCTGGTTTATCAGGAAGGTTTGTTTTCTTTCTTAGCTCTCCCCAAGTTAGAGTTATTGCCTCCAAAGCAGGATAGTGTCTTCAAATCGCAATGTAATGTATGAAGTATGTGCATACTAAAAAAAAAAAAAAAAATGTTTTAATTGTATTTGGGTTTAGAATGCTCGCCAAGTAAACCAAATAATAAAAGCTGTGATGCTTATACAGAGCATTATGAGCTGTGATGCTTATATGACCACAGAGATAGTATTTCCTCCTCAATAGATAAATGTAAAGAATTAGAGGAAGAGGGTTCTTTATCAAAATAGATGGACTGCCATCCAGTAAGTTTTCCATGTTGGACATTTTGTAATATGCCTGGCTACTCCATTGCTCAGATAGATAAACACGGAAGAGATCAGTATTGTAAGCGGTACTGTGTTCACATCATGATAGCGAAATGTAAAGCAAGCATCGATTGTTATTACAAATAAACATAATTGTGCACTTTTCTTGGCTACAGCTATAATGATGTTTTTATATTGTTGGTTTTGTTTCCTAAGGTGGTCCAGGAGGAAATCCCAATTCCTTCAAGTTTTGTGAAGCTGAGTTACCTCAGCAGTCGAACACCAGGATATAAAACTTTGCTGCGCATTATTCTGACACACGCAACCATCCCCTCTGGAATGACAAAAGTACATCTGATAGTTGCTGTTGAAGGACGTCTGCTTCAGAAATGGTTTCCTGCTGCAGCCAATTTGGTCTACACTTTTGCCTGGAATAAGACAGATATATATGGACAGAAGGTTTCTGGTCTGGCAGAGGCTATGGGTATGTAGAATCACCTTAATATAAGCAGAAGCACTAACACATGTGAAGCCAGGAAAATGCAGCTTATAAATTTTGTTGCCACACTTACATTTATTTTTTTTTTTTAATCAAATGCCTTTTTAGCTAAAGTGACTCGTGTGATTTCCTAGGAACATTTATTTTCTTGTTCCTCTGATGCCATCTTTCCAATTTAATCAATTTGAAAATCCCCTTTTCCCTCTGAGAATGGTTATGTACTAACGGCATTATATTCAGCTGTCTTTGTTTTTGAATGTTACTTTGAATATGACCTTTGGTGTGTCATTGTTTCTGTCATTTTTTGGTTGTGACATTTAAAATGTCATTTCCACTTAGAGTTTACAAAATTCTAACTTTTAGGCATCCTTTCTTTCTACATTTCATGTCTCCAACAGTTAAAACTTCTTGATTTGTTGTTTAAAGGTATTTACAAGAAAACGACCATGTTTCATAGGCTTTCTTTACCAAGCAGCTATTTTGAGAATTACTACAGAAGTGTCATCTGTGAGAATACAATTTAGCCAGCCATTTTTTGTCATGAATTTCATTATTTGATTTCTAAAAGGCTTGCTATTTCTTTTAATTGATTCTGGGGTTATGTTCCTTAATGGACTAATTCTACAGATACTTTCTATCAAGGTTATTTACTTTATCAGTGAAGCTTAGTACTGTGAATAAGCCTTATTCACTTCTTTAGCAGTTCTGGTTTGCTTTTTAAGTCAGAGGGATTAGAGCAAGAAGCATTGGCAGGATCAGGCTATAAAATAAGAATAGCAAGGGCTACATGGAGCCAACTATCCTCACAAGGAATGCACCTCATTCCAGAGATCAAAGTGCTAATCTGAGGGGCAGTCAGAAGCTTTGTTAAGGACCTGTTGTGTTGTCCATGCAGATAGTGTGCCTACAGATTGGCCCATGCAAAGCCAAAAGGTGCCATCCAGGCTGTGCTAGGCCCAGCAGCTCCCAGCACATCTGTACTTGACTGTGCTCCCAGACAGGTAGGCTGCAAAGCAACGGTGCATAAAGCAGATGGGAGAAAGGAGGATGACAGCACTTTCATTTCTACATAGAAAATGGTGCAGACGTAACCACTGGTGTCAGCAAAGGATAGTGTTGGAAACAAAAATACTGAGTATGATTTACATCATGAGATGCACGTAGGAATATATCAGAAAACAAGGAGCTTATTCTACACCTGTGGTCCCGCAGCCTATTTAATCTGACAGAAGTGCAGGCTGCCGCCAGAGGGGATGTTCCTGTGTTCCCTCCTTCTCCCCTGGGCCACCATTCACATACATTTGATCATGAAATGAGCCAGATAGGAACAAATTCAGCTGAAAAGTGAAGCAACCAGAAAATAAGTGATTGATAAATTTTCAGCTTCTTTAGTTTCCTAATATGCTATGAATGCTAGTGTAGAAGCAAGGGTCTTCTCATTTCAGCTGTAGCTCACACATTAGGACTGGCCTAAAGAGATCAAATCCACCCTTAGCATGAGGCATCCTGAGTTGCTGCATTATCCCACCTGCCTGTGATCTACCAGTCCAGCTCACAGATGCAAAAGGGTGGCCAGCATTACTAAGGGGACAGTCAGGTGCTGGCACCAACTCAAGAGAGGGCTCTGAACCCCTGGGTTTGGCATGTGGCAGGGAGCAGGAGCATCCTTTTCAGCTCATCTCATGAAACCTCATTGTGAGTGGGCAAATCTAGCCCTAGCCCATTACAGACATAGATTCCCGCAAGTGTTTTGCAATGAGGGAAGGTATTAAATGAGTTGGTGCCTTCACTTACACATAGTTGTGCAAGTCCAGAAATAAAGTAAAATTCCAGTGTGCCTTTTGGCACTCCCACTGGTAATTAGGCAGGACCATTGGTGTCACAAGGGCCACTTGTGGCTTTCCTTGTCTCATTTACACGTGCCCTGTATTCAGGCTCTGTCAGTGCATGCTAACACTAACCTGTTTGAGATGGAAAAGTTAGGTATGCCAGCTCCCCCTCCATCATTTAAGGGTCTTCTTATGATCATCAAGTCCAGTACATGTCTGGACTTTGAAACAATTTAAATCAAATACATAACATCTTATGAAATGATACTGTAGTTACAGATTCCCAAATTAGAAGCAGATGAGTTATATGTTTAAATATGAATAAAGCTTACACAATAGTGCTGGATAACAACTATTTAATTTTTTAATTAGTGCTTATTTTTTTCTTTTGCTTAGTTTAGTTTAGCTATGCTTCTTGCAAAATAGAAGCAAAAATCTTTATATTTTAACTGCATTTTTAGCATGCTTTGTTAGATTCTAATAAAGCTTTAATTTGACACACTGTAGTACTCAGGGACCTTTATCTGCATCCATTATATAAATTTTGTCAAAATAATTTTCTCTGCCAGTATATTACCAATATTTAATAATGCATTCTGTTCAGATTTCATTTTAATTAAATTAAATTGCAGCAGGTTGAAGTCTTGGAACTCAGGAATATAACCATCTGCCTTTGGTTTTATAACTACTATAAACATCTTTATTCTTCTTCAGGGTTATTGACAGAAATGATCATGTAACCAGTTACAGAAAAGACGACTTTGAGCATATTTCAACACAAAAATGGTTTTGTTTAACTTTGTTGTGGAAATGTTGGCTGGTGTTTATCTATTCCAGAAGTCTAACATGAGGCCGTTTTCTGTAGCAGCAGAGATGATAAAGTAGCATTTTTTTGTTCTAAGTAAAAAAACATCATGTGAATGTTGACAGAAAATCTCTGCAGTATAGTTTGCATGCTCTTGTAATTTAACGTAAGAAAAGGGGAGATTTCAATAGAAACCTCAGTAGATGCTCCTGTATAACTCTCTGCATGGTCAATCTTACTCCTGCAAGCCCTTACATTCCCCACAGCAGGAGGAAGTGGTATACAAGGACTTACCCTTCTGGATGCAAATACAAACTCTCCAGCAGAATAGTTTTAGGTCTTCTCAGCTTATTGTTCTACTTACTTATTACTTTAGCCGAGTTCTTTATATTCACTGTTCAAAGTAAGATGCTGAAAAGTACAAATACTTCAGGAGAGGTTGAAGAAGAGGTTGCTGTCATGTTTAATCATGTCTTTTAATTTCTTACCTGTATTTTGGAAGAGCAGCAGGAAAAACAGCAGCAGCCCTTAAACTGTGATATGGTGGCACTGTTAACAGATTATTCTTGATTCTTCTAAATAATTGAATGAAAAGAATAGATTTTTGGTACAGATGATTTCAGTAAATATTTTGAGATCCATTTTTAACGGCTATTAACGTCCAAAAAGATAGCTAGTACAGTTCTCATTCATGCACCTCAAAAAAGGGCTATAAATGAATTTGACCAGACAATAACAATGAGGTTAAGTGGAGATTGTCATTTCACTTACTTACAAAATCACAGTGTTTTTCAAAACTTGCCAGACACAAAGTACTTATTTTTCAAGTGGTACTGCAGTCACTTGGTTGACTTTATAATTGTTACACTTCACCTTGATTATTTTGCATGCAAAACAATTGATAGGAAGTTTTCATGGATGGCACGCCAGTACTTCCATTTAGATGTTTTGGGATATCTTGTGTTAAGATTATTCAAAAATTCCTTTTTGGAGCATAAATTGTCACAAAGAAATTCTTAATGTGCAGAATAGACTTCCTTAAATGTAAGTATGCATAGAAACACATTTGTAAACACACACAAAGTGAGTGGTTGTCTAAGTGTCACTTTCTGATGGGAAGGGATAAAAAGGCAGCTATACACTAACTGTGAGCAGGGAAGAAGGAACTTTTAAGAAAGGGGATGATAATCTCTAGAGGGTATTTGGCAGCTCAGAAACATCAGATATAGGCAGGGAACAGCAGACAATTTACAATGTTAGCTACAGTGCTGGTAAGTGTGCCACTGTGGATACATCGGCACAGATTCTCAGTTGGTGTAAATTGTTATACCTGCCTTGACCTAAATATCAGCATGAACAGCAGCTGAAGGTCTGTCCTGGGGGTCTATAATGGTTCACTTAGCAAGGCTGAGCGACCCTGTATTGCGTGTCTTTGCTTTTCTCAAGTATACACATCTGACCCAGGATTGAACGTGTTAAGTGCATGAATGGAGTAAAGATGCTAACATGTGGGTGACAAGCATGAGGTTGCTTCCTAGGAAAAATCTGCCCTTTATCTTCTCCCTGCATTAACACCTAGAAAATAGCATGTTCGGTTACTGAACCTTGATGGCTCATCCCAGCACAGGAGGTCAGTGGCTGTTCTGGAGGAAGCTCCACGCCCACAGCTGGGCACTCAGACCAGGGAGTCACCTAGAAAGATTACTGATTTTAGTCCCAAGAGCTCCTGTAAATGAAAAAATGAACAGTGCATGCAGACTGAAACCTATAAAGTTTTAAATGTACAGTATGTACAGTACTTGAGATGATTTTAACAAGTCAGAGTTTAGCTGCAAAAAGAGGTTCTTTCTGCTAAAATGATGAAGCAGCTCTGCTAAGTGAAGTTGATGTGAGGAACAGCTTTCAGTTTTGCATAAAACATTTATCTTAAAAACAAAAATGCTCTGCACTATAGCTGGTCAAAATATTTTGATTGAATCCAGGAACAGAATTTTGATGGCATTAAAACTATGTATGGTTCAAATAAAACATACCTAGAGCTGTTAGATAGAAAAAGTGAGAAAAAAATATTTAAAGTGTCAGAAAACTGTGTTTCTTAAACTATTTTTGTTTCATCTTAAAATATTTTTGAAGGCATTTTTATCTTGGAAAGGCTAAAATATGTTAATATTTCATAGATCAAACTTCTGGGATTTGGTGTCAAAATAACAATTTTCAGTTTGGTGCTCCATTTCTGCCCAACTACAGTCCTTATAATTACAAGACCTTTAGGTTAAATATCACTACATTTCAAAAATATCCAATTATTTATGAGAGTTTAGTACCAATATTCTCCCACATAGCAAAAAAAAAAAAAAAAAAAAANTTTTCTATTTAGGCTGCTGCTCAGATAATTTGCAGAAATACAATAAACTTTCAAATCAGAAGCCATTGGAGGAGATTTGTGTTCTTAAGAAAATCTATAACTTATAATACAGAAAATGCTCTGCTTTGAAACAGTAGTAAGCATAGCTGTAATAACATACTAATCTCAAACTCTTTAGAAAAATACCATTCGACAATAGCAATCAGGCAGAGGTAAATTAGTGGCATCATTACTTGACAGGTGAATATCAAAACCGAGAATGAAAAATTGCCTAGTAGTTCACAGAGAAAAAACTAGACTGATAGATCTTTAATTATTTGTTTGCAGTGTCAGTGGGATATGAATATGAAACATGTCCTGATTTTATTCTGTGGGAGAAAAGAACAGTAATCCTTCAAGGCTTTGAAATAGATGCTTCAAATCTGGGAGGCTGGTCCATAAACAAACACCATGTATTAAATCCACAAAGTGGTAAGTACTTCCTTTATTAACTGGCCATGCAGAAGAAGAATACAAATTTTAAAGGAATTAATCGTTCAGATTTTCAGTATTACTATTTCTAATGTTTAATCCTCTTTTTTTGAATGTACACCATCCTTTATTGAGAAATGAACTGTAAATGCCATCTGAAAGGATATTTTTAATGTTCTGGCTCCCAGGTATTAAACACTAATATCCCTAACTGTTGTGGTCTCTAACACATTTGGATGGGAAAAGGGCATACTCATTTAGGTTCATTTTCCCACTGTTGGTATGGAAGTACTACATTTAAGGTCAGTTTATAGTGTGTTATATTCTCAATGAAGTGCCTACACCCCTAATTCATGCTATGACTGACCTTGGTTAGTAGCATCGTTGGTGGTCACAGCTCTAGGGAGACAAAACATGCGTGGAAACGGAACAGCTGAGTGCAAGGTGGCACTTCTAAAACCACACTGCCAGTCCACTCTGCAGAAGCTTTTGTGGCTGCCCACTTCATGGAGAAGCACAGTAGGTTACTCTTCGGGACAAGCAATCCAGCACCTTTCAAAGCATTAGAAAAAAAATTGTAAATGTTTTTTATGTCGCACCATTAACACTGCATACAGTTGCTTCAAGCATGGAGACTTTAATCTGTTTTTTCATTACTTTTGTTTTATTCCAGATTTTTTTCCCTCCCCTAACTTCTGTAATCAGGAATTAAGTCTTAGTGAGATTAAATTATTAAAACAATACTTATATATAATTATGCTAAATAGAAAAAATGTAATTTTGCAGATAAACAATATATTTCACTTTGCTTGGGAGAGTTGGGGTCAGATTTCAGCTCATAGACACCAGCGTAGTACTGGGTTCAGTGAAGTTCTCCCAATTTGCTCCTACTGGGAGTCTGTCCACTGAAATCTATTTCCATCTGCAAAATTCTGTAATGAAGATACACGCACAGATGTATGGCTGTCAGGCTTGTACAAGTTCTGTTGTTGAATGCGCAACTACAGAATAAATATTCCAAATACAAAAGGTCAGATTTAGTTTGTAAATTATCTGGATTTCTGTTTTGATTTAAAATAGTTTGACATTTTAAACAGCAGTTCTTTCATACCCTGTCTTATTGGTTTGTATAGATTGTCTCTTTTAAATGCCAGCTATTGACATTTAACACAGAGAAATCTGACCTCAGTCAGCTCAGCCCCCAACTGTGTGCCCTATAGTCTCCTCCTTAGTGCCAATTTACCACTTGCATAGTTTAATTTCAAGACTAAATTGCTGGCACTAACTCCAGTTTATACGACTATCTGCTAACTGCAGTGGTTACTACTGTAATTCACCCTATAGGCACTAACATGTTCTCCAATTTTGTAAAACAGACAATTATGATGTGAGCGCGGCTAAACCATTGCTTTCCTGAGCACGGGGTGTATGGTGACAAATCGCTTGCTGGCCCTTCCCAGCTGTGTGGCACAGCATCTCAGGAGACACAGAGGAGCACTGACCTGTTAGCCACAGAGCACCTCCTCTGAAATCACGCAGGCTGTGCCCGCTTCCCCAGCCCATCAGTGAGGATGGGGAATGTGCAGCTTCTCATACACGCTTCTCTTCCTCGCATGTTCCCAATGTGCTGGGCATAGTCGAAGCTGAAATCAGCAGGAAGGTGTTGGGCATCTTCATCCATTAGGCAGAGAGCCACAGTCCGGCAGGGTGTAAGCACATGCTTGATTTGCAGTTGGTGGGTCTCCTTTGTGCACAGGTTGCATGTGAAGGCATCTCCAGTGAGGAGCACAAGCCCAGCCAGAGCTCAGTTGTGTCTTGGATGTTCCTCTTGACTATAATAGGCTTTGCCCAGGCACGCCTCGCTCATATATAGGAACTAGAAAAGCAGTTAGGAACAGAAAAACGATGACTATATCATACCTAGTATACACCTAACAGAGCAGCCTGCTGCAGGCTCAGATTAAAGCAACAAAACTAAATAGTCAACAGCATTACCCAAAAGGATAAAAATAACTAGTACACTTCTGGTCTTGAAACTAGTGAACTGCTCTTTGATTCCAGATGTGTAGACTGTACTTCTTATAAGGACAAGAATGGGATTCAAACTTAGAATTATACATTTCAGACTTATCTCCATACCACTGTGAGTGAAATGAAAAGCATGAGGAGCCTTCTCAAGTATGAATACATTGAGATTTTCATTTTTAATTAAGGCATTCCTCTGTACATATGGAGAGCTGCAGTTCTGAGAAGCATGAAATTTATCGAGTTTTGAAACACTGTCACTGGATTAACTACAGAAATAGCATTGGAAGATAACATAAATGTCTTTCTAAAAATTCTCTGTTGCAAATTGCAATTTTGTTTTCAGACTAAAACCACTTTGCTTGGCGAGTTAACTAGTCCTGAAGAGCTTATATTTAACTTCAGCCACTAAGCCTCACTTCCAGCAGATCTGCTGATGTGCATGCTGTTCCTGCTCAAAGACAAGGTGGCTATGCTTCCCTCCCTCCCCATAAAAGCTATTCCTTTTAGAGATCTTACAAAATAAGTAGAATAGAAAAGTTGTGGAAATAAATAGATGCAATTATACAGAATCGCACTTCATAGCACAGTCTAAGCTTTGGAGGGACGAGTATTGACGAGCAGAAACCATACCAATTAAAATCAATGTTCTAGTGCCAGATGTAAGTATCTTAAAAAAAATTCTGATTCCTTTAGTATACATGTGAAAATATGTATTCCAATGCGTGGCTGTCACTGCAAGTTCAGGCTTTTTAAATGTCTACTTTTTTGCATCAGTACAAAGCTTCCATTAACAAAGAATCACATCTTTTTCTCAGCTATACTAAACTCTTCTTTTCCACCTTTTTTTCCCTCCAGTCCAGAGGTTTGGTCACTTACAAATTCATGACATGATCCAAGTTTGTTTCCTAACACAAAGGTGTTGGTCAGTTTGGAAGATCTTTAGGGTATTTCTCAGAATCCAGATGACAACACATACAATAAATAGTAGTTCCCGTAGAGAGTCCTTGTAAAGATGCAGATGAATAAAAACAAATGTGCTATTAACCGATTTTTCAGAGTATTCTCTGAATTAGATTGTCTGATGGGCAAATGTATTGATCTCATTTTTATTTATCTGGGGGAAGGAGGAGTACTTTTAGGGGTACTTTATGCTTTACGGTAATTCTAGCCCTAGTGCAACACAACACTGGCTAAAATTAAAGCAGCAGCTTGAGAGCCTGAAATTAAGTACATGTTTACATTTATTGACAGCAAAACATATTCTCCAGAGCCCTAATTATTTACTGGCATTTGTATGAGGCAGCTGAACGATTACCTTTACATTGTTAATTTCAGACAAAGGGCAGCATCTTCATTTAGCAGTATTTTTATCCGGTGCATAAGGGAGGATATTGCCATTAATTTTGCTGGCGTATTTCCAAGATGCTTTTTTTTTTTTTAAGCCAATGTTCAAACATATACAAGTATTCTGTCCCTTATTGTTCAGAAATATCTTTTTTAAATAGAATTCTCTTCAAAACAGCTATGGCAACAGTCAAATAATTCCACTGAGAATTTTAATTTCACTTACCTGAAAGTCACAAAGCAAGAGTTTAACAGAAGTGGGTAGAGACATCACATAAATATGTCCACTCTACTTCAGGAAAATGCTGAAGCATCTCAATGTATCCTTACTGCAGTATCCCAATTCCCAGAGTATCAGTAAGCGTCCTCCAGAAAGTACATTCCCTTGTGTTTATTCCTTTAATTATGCCACTTTTTTCCTAATGAAGTACCGGGCTTTCTAAGGGAAATAAGAAATTTTTAAGAATACCCATCTTTCACTCAGAAACAGCCAGAATTTTGTGGTGTCATTTTAAAGGTACTTCTTAACTATATTATTACATTGTTATTTAAAATAAACTCTGAAGATATCTACCTGAGAAAATACATGTTCATACTGGGTCTAGTATTAACAAGCTAGTAGTTGGGAAGACTCAACAAAGTATGCTGCAGAGCAGTGCTGAAATAACTGGCATGTTGGAAAGTTGTTTTAAACTTTATGGCAGAACATGATATATTCCTGTTGGTAAGAAATTCGCTTGTGCCTCAGAGTTACTCCTTGACTCTTAGCTTGGCTTTGCTGCAGTCCGCACCATTTTTATATACCATGAAGAACTCGCATTTAAATTTGAATATTGATTTCGTACTGCCACTCAGTGCTCTTTTGTGAAAAATGCATAGTAGTCCTGCTATTAATCTCCTTTAATTAAATATTCAAACTGCCTCAGAAATTCCTCTGCTACCTAATAAAAATTTATGAATAAAATGAATATTAAAGTAGTAATCCCTGAGAAATCAGATAGCACTGCAATTAACAGTCAATTTGTTAGAGCATTAAGCAACCATGAGTTCTCCTCATGATGTTGGCTTTTAAAATAGCCACTCACCACTAATTGACAAAGTGGTGATGGTGAAACTTGGGACTGAACAAAATCGGAAGCGATTAGTGGAGCCTGTGACGCAGTCTTTAACAGATCTGATGTCTGTTGCTATTTTGCTAATCTGCTGTTCTACAGGATTGCAAAACCCCAAACTGCAGAATAGTTTAAGTGCTATACATCTGCTTTTTTTTTTTTTTTTTTGTCTCCTGTTTTCTCCCCCCTACCTCCCTTTAGGAATTGTACACAAAGGAAATGGTGAAAACATGTTCATTTCCCAGCAGCCACCAGTCATCTCCACTGTGATGGGCAATGGACACCAGAGGAGTGTCTCCTGCTCCAACTGCAACGGTCTTGCACTCAACAGCAAACTCTTTGCCCCGGTTGCTCTTGCTTCTGGGCCTGATGGGAGTGTATACATTGGAGACTTCAATTTTGTCAGACGGATCTTTCCCTCTGGAAACTCTATTGGCATATTAGAATTAAGGTAAAAAAAATAGTTTTGGATAGTGTTCCCTGTCTGGCTGTGATACACCTACGAAAACTACAGCAAGCCTTTTTTTTCCTCTGTCGTTTAAAGATGCAACCACATTTGGTTGCCTCCTTAGCACTTGTCTCATTGACTGTCAAACTTGGTCATCAGAAAACTTACACAAAGTCATCAGTTAAAAAAGGCATCTTAACTGGCCTTTAGAACAGGTTTTACATGATTAATTTCTCCAGAGTGCAGAATTAATAGCCAATTTTTCTTCTTGTGGGAATTTTCATGCAATCCCCCAGAAAAGTTTAAAAAACCCCTTCTTGTGGGGATTTTCATGCAATTTTCCCCAAAATGTTTAAAATTCCATGAAGTTTTTTTTTCTTTTACAATAAAGACAGCATTCCCCCCACCCCCCTATTCAATAGCAAATATGCACAGTATCACATCAGATCACAGCACTGAGGCTGGAGATAGACTTACCATGTTTGCAATTAATACAATTAAATTGTTCTTCATCTGTAAGAGGATCTGGCTGGATTTAAGTGGACGAGCAAACCTGGCATTGCAGACTCAGGCTGGGCCAGTGCCACTGTTAACAACTTCCCTGCAATTATGACTCCTGCTTTGGATTCCCTTTCAGGGCCATAAGGGAAGGCAGGAAAGATTTTGGACACTGATGCACTAGATTTTCTCTTACTTAATACCCATGAATCTCTTAACTAGCTAGCATTGCAGGTGATGAAATTGTGGGTTGATTGGTCAGAATGAACTTGAAAACATGCAGGTGGTGGAAAGGAAACAGATTTTGAGAGAAAGAAATAATAATGAATGCCAGGATAAACAATGTTTTGTTATTGGTATATAGCAGTTAGACAAAGAATATGGTTTTTTGGAGTACTAATATTTCTTTTCTTTTTTTTTTTTTTAAACCTGAACTGGTCTGTCTTACTAGGAACAGAGACACAAGACACAGGTGAGTAAAACGGTAATGGTAATATGTGAAACATGTTTGAGGAAACAGTCTTACAAAAGCCCTGACTTGCAGAAGTCCTGATTGATTTAGAAAAACATTCTGAATTTAATAAATATGTTAATCAAATTATCAAATTCACCTTTAAGGTGGTTTGATTTGTTCCCTTTGAATGGATCAAATCAGTTGATCAACTGATTGATCTAAAAATCTGTTTGCTGATCACCAAGCAGCAATGAAGAGGTTTGAACCTGCAAGCTGGTAATGCTGTTCATAGCTGTCATATGCTTTTCACATTATGCTTGTGTGATCATAGATATAGCCAACCAAGCAAACTGGGGTTTTAGCAACTAAGAAATAAAAGGCTTCAGAGTCCCCCAAGAGCTTGTGCTTTAATGGTTCTAGCATACTTGAGCTTTAAAATCTGCCTCAGTTACAGGGGATGCACTGAGAGCACAGGAGCCCCAAAGCTGAGGACAGCACATCACAGCTCAGTCCTTGCTTCCTCCAGCTACAGCAAAAGCAAGTTACTTCTCCCATTTCTATTTAACATTTTGACATTGCGAGGTTTTTTTGTTTTTTTTTTTTGTTTGTTTGTTTGTTTGTTTTTAAAGAGCTAATGTTGGACATGAGGCTTCTGCAATAGACAGTGTGGAATTTGTAACAGTCCACCTGCAGAAATGATGTTGCAGGCTAGGAAGAGACAGCAAGGCACCAAGACACTGTGTACCCTTAGAAACAAACTTCTTGGCATTTAAGTACATAAATGAGATAAATTAACCAGCTAAGCTGATGACTGCATGGCATAGCAGGAAGCGCTGCGTGGACTGAACTTGCGTTTTGCAGGCTGAGATTACTTGTCAGAATTATATGGTGTAACCACTAGAATGCTATTTGAATACTACAGGTTATTTGCCAGCCTGCTTACAGAAGATGTATTTCATATGTTTTACAATGAAAGGTTAATAAAAAATAATTCCTAGTTTTATAAGTGCAAGGTTTTATATTTTAACGGAAGGATCATTTCCTTTTGCCTTTATGCTAAACTGATCAGTATCTTTGTACACTAATGAAAAGAAGCAAATTGAATGTACTTACTCTGTAATGCATTCAGAACTTCAATCAGCTTTTTAATTTGGGGGTTTCTTTTGTAAAGTAGAATTTTTTAAATACCTGCTCATTATAATTGTTTTTTTTTTTTTTTGAGATGAGCTTAAGCCTTAATTAAATCAAGTTGTGAGAATACACAAGTACCCCAGCCCTATTAATTACAGTAATAGTTGCCTCTATCCATATCCTGTCCAAGTGAAATCTGTGGAAGATCTGAGGAAATAAATTGAAGTTATTGTAGTCTTTGAGGTTATGGAGGACCACTCATCAGTCCCAATGCATGCTGTTCTGTTCAGGCTGTAAAGGCCACAGCAAGGATAAATACTGGGTTATGCATGTCTTGGAGATTTCTAGGATGCTCAGATAGACGTGTAGAAGCAACTGGATATTGTCAGAGGCTTGTGACAGTCCAAGAAGGAAAAGGCTCAAAATCCAAATCCTAAACACAATCCTTAGACTCCAAAACAACAGGGAAAAAGATGTGCTTATCAGGAAAAAGAAAACATTGTAAATAAGTGTAGAGTTTGGAGACTAGGAGACAGAAGACAGTGATCTTTTTTTTGACTGCTTAAAAAACAAGTCAACCTTCCTGGTTTTCTAAATTTTATCACCATCAGGATTCTAATAAGATCTAACAAAGGCATCTGATAACTGGTTAAATGGAAACTAGGCTTTGAGGTTACAGGAATAAATTGTACTACAGGATTGTTATCACTTGTTCTTGAAAGATACATTGTAAATCCTAGGCTACTTGATGTAGTTTTTAATAGGCTAATTTGAATAAGCTCTGATTTAGATTTGATTGCAAACTTCTGCAAAGATGAGGAGCGTTTGATTTTTGTTCCATTTTTACTAATATTCTTTAAATTGAAAGATTTCAGTATGCAAGGCTTTAAGCATAGATAACATCAAGAGTTTTCTAACAGCCAGTCGATTAAATGTAATGACAAGTATGACAGAAAATGTGTCTACAAGGAGGGTATATAATGACCCCTGGTTCTCTGCAGTTTCTGCATGATGGAGAATAAGTTTAACATCTTGAATTCTCCTTGCAACTTTTTCCATGGGAGTATTTTATTAAAGAGTCATCTTCTAGCTGGCCAGTCTCTTCTGAGCTCACTCCAGAGAAAATCAATGATTCTCAATGTTTTTAACAAACAATTTTATAATAATGGTGATATGTAATTCAGCATTAATTGCCTTTAGCTCATCCACTTATTCATCTTTCTTCATACTGTGGTCCTCTCTCATTCCCTGTATTTCCTTGGATTGGGTTTCACATCTGTTTCCGAACTGTGGGAACATCTCATTGCTTATATTTCTCCCTTTTGTCTTTTGTAGAAGCTTATGACTAAGGTCAGCATTAAGCTAGTCTAGCTTGTGACCCATTCCTCAGAGGTGCCAAGTAGTTTCTGTCCCTTTTTGAATGGAGAATGAGAAATGAAATAGTCCCAAGCTCTATCACATTTATCATGGTGCAGCATTGGCCTAATTGCTAATAAATCAGATAAAGATTTCAACTGATTGTCTGTTAGAGGTTTCTTAGCTATATATAGAGTACTCAGACAGCTAAAATAAAAGATATGTTGAGTATTTTACATTGGTTTGCAACATTGCTCAGCAAGGTAGAGCTGTCTAATAGATGATTAATAAAGCTTAGTATCTGCCTAAGTCAAGCAAAAGCTTCATATTTAAAGAGGCTACATCAACCTGAAATCTAGTCAGTAAAGTCAGGCAGTGTCATTTCAGACATTGTATATCTGTCCTGGAGTCTCTACCAGTTCTTCAGCTCTGTTCTGTCTGGATTCTTCCTTTCCTGGTTTGTTGTGGTACAAAAACCTGGGTCTGCAGAAGGAGCTGTACACAGATCACTGCCAAACCCACCATGTGAACAAAACTGACAAATCTGAGAGAAATAAAACTCATTTTCTAACTTTGTTGCAGCAATCTTAGGTGTTAGCAATATTTTATTAACGTTGGCACAATTAACTGTCAAAGATATGAATTTGTCAGTCTTATAAATCTGCATAACAATACTTGAGTATTTGTATAGGACAGCTCCATGAAGAGATACAGCAAGGCCATATCTCACACAGCCAATAGTCAGAAATAACCTCCTCCCCCAGTAGAAACTCAGCAGTGGTGAAAATACTGCCCGAGACCTGAATGCTCTGCCAAGCATTGAGCACCACTCTGCCTCTGCCCATCTCCTCCATTTTCAGTAGCAGACTGAGTGATTTGAAAGATCTACAGCTATCCAGGGTTATATTATTATTATAATTATTATATATATTATATAATATTATATATTATTATATTTTATAACCAGGACTACAGCGCAGTCTCACCAGGTCTGGGACACTGGTGTGATATACCATGTGCCTAGGCGATTTCCTCAAAATGGAAATTAACTTTGCACTCAAAAAGAAACAAAAAGTCTTCCTTGGTAATAAGATGCAGCCCAGTGCTCTGATTAGAATTTATGATCCTCACCATTTAATTAACGTATGTAAATATTTTTTTAAATAACATTTTATAAGCTCAATAAGGCACTTCAGTGCATGAATTATGGAGCCTTAATTCATGCCTAGTTGCACTGACAGTGCTTGGCCTTCTGCCTCGCTCCTGACAATACAGTCGGCATGAATTAATACACCATATTTCATACCTTCATATTTCCTAAGGTTCAGAAACAGATAAAAATAACCAAGAGTGGGCATTAGTACCCATGCAGAACAGTCTGTGATTCACTTTGCTGCAAGTCATAGATTTGTTTTCAGTGCCAAGAGTATTAAGACTTAATACGTATAGAAAAAAATGACCTTGCTTTTGGAAGTAATAATTAAATAAGCTGAAGTCACCCCAGTTAGCTTTATACTGGCTGGCCTGGTCCTGATGGTGAGACCAACTCCAGCAATACGCCTTCTCTGCATAAACTCACTACCTGACACCAAGCTGGCTGGGCAGGCTCTGCAGGTGCTACCAATTCCTTCTTCCTCAGCAGTGGTGCTTGGATGAGCTCCATGATAGTTGGTCTCACTTATGCCTCTCCAGTCCAAATCACTGAAAGGACATCTGGAGATAAGGAGGAGAATACAAGCGTTAGGCTACCATGAACAAAGATTAGTAAGATAAAAAATTTAACTTTGATGTTCTTCTCTTCTCTTTTAGTACCAGTCCTGCACATAAATATTACTTGGCTGTTGACCCAGTGTCAGAATCCCTTTACTTGTCAGATACCAACACCAGAAAAGTTTACAAAGCAAAATCACTCATTGAAACAAAGGATCTGGCCAAAAATGCAGACGTGGTGGCAGGAACAGGCGATCAGTGCCTTCCGTTTGACCAGAGTCACTGTGGAGATGGCGGGAAGGCGTCAGAAGCATCTCTCAACAGTCCAAGAGGTAAGAAATGAGCATACTTGAACTGTGTGGGGGTCAGCTTTCATCTCCCTACATTACTTAGAAATTCAGATGCAACTGGATGTGCAAAAAATCAATCTCAGGTGATATGATGTGATCAACCATAGTCAAGATAAATAATTTTCTAAAGTTCATTCATCTTTTAAATAACAGTTTATTATAAAGGAGTAGTAGCGTAAGAATACTTCAGCTAGAATCCGCTGAAGTGGAATGCCAAATTCTTTCACTCCCTTTTTGTGAGAGTCCTCAGTAGAGTCTGAGTTCAACCTGAGCACTGTCTAGGGTTAGGTTTAGAGCTGCAGCTAGGTTTTGGAAAGAGGAAAAGAGCAGAGCATCAGTGTGACAGGGTCTGCAAAGGGGCTGCCACATGAAGTTAGGGTTGCCCAAACCTTTCCGTCCTGGCCAATTTTTTGGGAACCCTAGGTGGGATTGTGTTGGACCTGGGCACTGTCTAGGCTTGGGTTTGGGGTTAAGTTTTGGAGATTTAGAGAAAGCGCAGAGCCCCAGTGTGAGTGGGGCTGCAAAGAGGCTACCAAAGTAAGGTTAGAGCAGCCCAAAATTGTCAGTCCTGGCCAATGTTTTGGAAGCCCTAGGTGGGGTGAGTGTTGGACCTGGGCACTGTCTGGGGTTAGGGTTTGAATTGGGATTAATTTTGGAGAGAGAAAAAGCACAGTCCTGGTGTGAGTGGGTCTGCAAAGGGGCTACCAAAGTAAGGTTAGGGCTGCCCAAACCTTTCTGTCCTGGCCCCTTTTTGTGGGAGGGCTAGGTGGGGTTCTAATTTGAAGATGTTCCTTGCTATGGTGTGGTGAGGCAGTGGAACAGATTTTCCAGATACTTTTTGGTTTCTCCATCCCTAGAAGTGTTCAAGGCCAGGCTGGATGGGGCTTTGGGCAACCCGGTCTAGTGGAAGATGTCCCTGCCCATGGCAGGGGGTTGGAACTAGATGGTCTTTAAGGTCCCTTCCAACTCAAATAATTCTGTGATTCTAAATACTGCTTTCTTGTGTGGCAGCACTCCTATTTAATTAGGTTTCTATTACAAGGCGGCAGCATTTAATTATATTTAACTTTTAAGCAAATATTATTGTTGTAAAGTCCATTTTTTATTTTTTGTATATTCAGATGACTCTGGTAATGTTAGTGGTGCTTGCATATTTTTAAGGCAGGGCTCTTCAAATCAAACAGCCAGTAAGATCAAGTATATAGAGAAATCTAGTTTGTCCTTCCTCATTAAATTCACTTTCTAAAATATGAGTGCGTCTCACCTGCTCCATTTAAAGCATTTTGCTGAAGCCTTCCTTTCAGAGTGCATCCTGTATTGTCACAGGCAAAATGCACGTGAAGCCTGAATCCCCACAGCAGCACAATTAATCTCTTTGCAGAGTGCATTAGAACTGAGATAACGTGTCTGGATTTGGTCCTGTAAAGCAGCTGATGACCCTCAGCTCCCACTAAAATCCCTGGAACAAAGGGTAAACAACAACTCCAATGGCAGAGGCCTAAGTGGGCTTTCAGCGTGCCCCCCCTGTAGCACACCACTCACTCCTAATGACTAGCTCTGAGAAACTTATTTCTTGAGCTAATGAAGGAAGGCTGTGTATCAGTAGGAAATAAGAATGTATACACAGACAAACATTTCCAGGACAAGCAAATAATCCTGTTTTAAGGCTTAGTGAGTGACACGTAGTTATAGGTAGAGTGACTTCAACATGTCTAATGATGGAAGTTACGTGTGAGGTAAGTACAAATAAATGTTAATCTTCAGGCAGCTAATTAATGTTATGAATCAATTCTAAAAATCATAGAAAAAGGTTTTCAGATCCTTTAGCAGGAAAATAATCAATGTATTATTACAATTGATTATATCTAATTACAATATAATTAGTTGTTTCATCTTTCTTACTGGGGAAGTATCTTGGTGAAAAGCTGTAATATGCTATCTGCTTTAAAAATATTCATGCATAGCTGGCTTCCTCAACAGGTGCTAATCACACACATTAAGAGGAATAAAAAGTACAATTCATGAGTGCTGGCACAGCCAACAAAAATTAAAAAATTAACTGTAAGCAAATAATGGCTCATACATTGGCAAATTCAGGTAACAGCTCCCAGCTGATTTATGCATCTAAATTATATCAGTTTAAATTGGAATTGTTTGCCATTTTCTGTGATCTGGGTTTTAGATCTTAATTTCCAGGAGTTATGGACTGGCACATTTTGTTTTTGTGCAGGGCCCAGCACAATGCAGCACCAACTCTGTCGCCAGAGTACGAACCATTAATTGTACATTATCGTGATGGCCTTATGAGGGCACATCCTTGTTTGCCTCTACACTAAAACATTGAATAACCTTGAAAGCAATAGGAAATACTTACCTGGTTCCTACAGGCTTAGTATTTATTAGAAAAATTAAAATCTCATATACTTAAATATAATTTGGTGATTATTTTGGATCACTTCGTTAATGGAATAATTATTAAGTTAGAAGATGTCATTTCTACTGAAAATACATTCAAAATGTACATGCAAATATTTTTTCTACAAGACAGGAAACACTGACAAAGAATCTCTGGTGAGTTCAGGGATTCAGCAACATCTTATCTGCATTTAAAGATATTTGAACACAGAACAACATAGTGTTATGTAATAATTGATTACAAGACTAAATGAATTACTTTAGTTTTTCATCTGTGAGATTTTTACAGTCCAAAAATGTGTACCTCATAATGCAGATAAAGACAAAGTAATTGTCAAGATATTAAATATATTCAAATGAATTAATCATTGACCAGACAAGATTAACATTTATTATTAAGCTGATGTAGGAGAACTTACTTTGGGCTCCATTTTCTCTATCTGCCTTATTTTTGTTCCGAATGTTCCCTTTTTCTGCAATTTATAAAACCCAACAAATTTAACTACATTTACTTGGTAGAAAGGAAGTATCTGAGAAAGAACTTAGTTTAGTGGCTGTCTGACCTTGGTTAGTTACACCTCAAAAGTTGTATTTTTATTTTTGCTCCTGGCTGCTTGTGACTTTGAATAGAGGCTTATCTATATGACTCAGTTTATCCATTTGTAAAATTGATAAGAAATACCTACTCTGTAACATTGTTGTGAAACTTAATCCTGTTTGGTAACATCCTCAGAAGTATGCAAGTGGAAATGCATATACTCTTTTGAATGGAAGTTACTTCAAATACTGTTAACTTTTTTCAACTCAGATTTTTCTATTTTCATGGGCATGCAGATAGTTTTTTTGTTTGCTATTTGTTTGGGTTTTGTTTTTTGTTTGTTTTTGGAGAGTCAGAGTATTTGATGATTTAAGGCTTTTAGAAACTTTCACCTCTCATTATTTGGCATGGCTGTCTTTGCCAAGTGACCAGGAATTGAATGCCAGACAGTAAAACATCATGAAGTCACACTAGTCAGTTATGATTTGATCCTACCCCAGCTTTCATTTTGCAGGTAAGCTTTGTTTTGGGGGCTTTTTTGTTTGGAGCTTTGCTCAGTCTGTTCCCACTTCTCTGTGAAGGACTAGAGATGGGGCTTTGTGAACATTAATCTTGCACAATTGTGTGTTTGAGCTGACTTTGAAAGATGCTTTTAAACATGCATGGGTGATGTAGTTGAAACTTGAACTTCAATATATTATTTTTACTGCAACTTTCTTTAATTCTTTATAGAACTCAGACTAATGAGTCATGTAATAGATGACCAAGTACTTAAGCAAAATGTGAAATGGTACAAGGTGGGGACATAAAATAAGGTCTGTGACAAGCTGAACACATTTATTACACAAGAAGATATTGAAAATGAAGAAGCAACTACACAAGATATTAATCACTGACTGAATCCTAATATCTTGAACTTTACTAAGCAACAGATTTTAACATTGGGGTGGAAAATTCTGGTGGTTTGGGGGATTTTTTGATTAAAAATATTTATGGCATATCTAGTCACCAACACTATCATTTGAACAGTCTGGGTTAATATTTATAAGACACTAAGGGATAGTGTCCTGATTTTACTAGATTAGTCACTGAATATTGAAGCAGTAAGCACTAAAATTAATAGAAATACCTGGGAGTTTTTCTACTTAACACTGTAAAGCCAATGCCTGGATCAAAGGCATTAAACACCCTGCCCTTCTGAAACCAGTGAGTTTTTAGACATGTAAATAGTTTTAACTTTCCAGGCTTAACTGACAGAGGTAGTAAGAGGCCTGAGAATCAAGTTACCAGATTTTTGCAGATACAGTGTTTCCCAGTCAGTATACCAAGAAAAGTGACTTGAATTAACATGATTTAAATTACTATGTATTTTTGGGCAGCCCCAGAACATGCGTACAGGAGAGCTAGTGTGGCAGAGCAAACCAAGTAACTTCTGTTAAACCAGCAGTCCCTCCGATGGTTGAATCCAAAGTTGCAAAAGTGACTTGCAAAATTTGTAAACCCAAGCACTAAATCTGAAGATTTAAGCATCTAAGGCCCTGCAGTGTCTGCTTTTTGACTCTTGGGTCCAGACCAAACTCCAAGACTGGAAGATAGATGCTCACACATCTGTGCAAGCTATGGGGAGAGCCACTGCTGCAGAAGAAATTAAGAACTGCACACTGAGTACAGACTACCTGAATACAGTGCAGTGACCTCACTATAGATTCAGTGGCCTTAAAGTAAGCACCAGGGAAGTGTAGAAGGCTGGAGTAAGTTCTAAATCCCATGCATAAAAATGCCTTTTCCACTCAGACCTATGACCATGAACTAGCAACACAAATACAAGCTTAAATTAAAAATCAGTTCTGCAGCATAGTAAATTAATTTCAAGCAAAATAAGTAAAACTAAGGAAATACTACTAAAAAAAATCATGGTTTTGAAAACATGTTCACCCCAGTAGCTTACATCCTGAAATAATCAGTCTTGTTGCTCACCATCTGCAGCACTTCTTGCTAAAGTAAATAAAGCTGCAAGAACAACTGCTCAGACTAAACCTTTACATTTGTCAAATGACAGTAGGCCATTTAGGGCCTGATCCTGCTCAGCTAGAAGATTCTTGTTGGCTTCAGTAGGATGCAGACCAAATTCCTAATATAGCCTTTCATGAAAACAAGACCCCCTTGTCACAGGTAATGAATCCACTATTCATCCAGCAATCTTTGCCATTCTATAAACTCATACGAGCTTTTGAACCCTTCTGTACAATTCAAAAAGGAAAGCAGAATGGGGTGAAGTGTTTCAGTAGTACCATGTAAAGAATAAACCAACTTTCAGCCTCAAATCTTTGTCATTTGTGCATCAGAAGCCAAAAAAATTCATCTCGTGCCATTTTTTGATTCAGCAAAATATATTCCTTATTTTTCTTCAGTAATCTTAGTTTCCTATGATTTCAAAGGCCCATAGAACATAAGTGAATTTTCATGGAAAGTTTTCGTAAACTTCCTCCAACCTTCATCTGAATGCATAAGTTATTTGCTTTTCTGCTAACCATTGTCAGCAATAAGTATAGCCCTAGTTGGCATGTCTCAGACCAGAAGCAGGATGTTTTCATTCAGAGTCAGTAGTTAAAAATGCTGTTTGCTCCAGCTCTGCTGCTATGCATCTCCAAAGAGAAAAACACTGAAGCACAAGTGCTGAAGTCATGTTCCAGCTGACAAAGAATTGTTAAACATTTTGCTGCTAGTACTGAGACAGTAATGAAGTAAAGATGACAAAGATCACAAAGCACCAGACTGCAAATCACTTGAATCATATTTTGAGTGGTGTATTATGGTAACCTATAAATAACTAATTGCATAAAATTGCTTTAGTAGTTTCTAGATGGCAGCCTTAATTAAAAGCACCGGAGACATTTAGAAGTTTAGAAATAGATGGCATGTAATTTGCCCTTTTACCAACCATAAAATGGTAATTAACCGATTTGATTCACTTCTTCCTATTAAAAGTTTTATGAGAATCACAAGTTCTTTCTAAATACAGTCTTTCTTCAGCAGAAGGTAGCATTCTGTTTTATCAGTCCTCACCAGTAGTTTTAGATGTTCACATACAAATTCTTCAGAAATTTAGAAGTTTTCACTGTAAAATACTCATTTGCAGTTTTTAGCTGAGCAAAAAGTATAAATTTTCAGAAGTGGACATCATATAGCTCTAGCTGTTATTCACTGATGTGTTCAAAAAGGGATTTGTTCTCAAAAAGTCTCTTAAAAGGCAAGTGTGGGCTATGATGTGGGGCAAAAAGAATCTGTCATAACAGGGAACTTACTGTATTAATTTTAATCCATGTTTTCTAATTTAATTATAAATCTACTATGAGCATAGCTTCATTAACATTGTAAGGCCAAGATTTCTAGAGTGAAAGTAAAGGTCATATGTATAGTATTCATATGCATTTTGAATTGATACCTATGGGAACTACACACAATCAGTCTGCAAAGTGTTATTTGCATTTTTAATAGCATATGTATGTGCACTAACATTTGTCAGGAGAAATAACCCTTTTACCAAAATCACTCCTTGGAGCATATAATAGGAGAGATTACAGTCAGTCCTCTGTATTTTTCAGGGCTGTGCCCTGCCCATTTAAGTATTGTTTTGTGCAAAAAAGTTAGAAAGAGCAAAACTTTTTCTGCGAAGCCTTTATAGTGATGATGCTTAGTAGCCATGTGTGATTGCACTAGCAGCAGTCCATTTTTGAATGTTGGCTAACAGAATTAAAATGGTACTGATTAAAAGACCTCTACCAGTGTTATAAATATCGTTCCAAGATATGTGCATAAATCCACTGAAGATGGATGTTCATAAGAGCTACTGTTTTACATTCAGGGACAAAATCTGGTCCTAGGTGAGACAGTCCCAGTGACTAAACATGACCAAAAACAACCCCTCAGTACAAGCACATTACTCAAAAACAGTTTGTGCTCAGCTCTGAGTCAAAGAGCAAGATTAAATGTTTACACCAGTTAACTTTGACCTTACTCAGATATCAGTATTTAATGAGGAATCTCATATCCAAGCAAGGTAATTCTGTCATTTCTGCAACAGGCCACTTCTGTGCCCAGAGACAGTGTCAGTTGGGCATAGTTTAGTGCTACCTTTCCTTAGAAAACTAGAACCAGACTGAGAACCTAATACAAACTACATTTCATTCTCTGTGCAAACAAAAGCAATACCTACAAAACAACCGTTTCCACTCACTGAGTGAGCAGTGTTGACACTTGCACTCAGAGCCATCCATTACACTTGGCATGTGCTCGGTTCCTCTCCAAGTTCCTCAGTGATTAAGGACAATGAAGTGCTGCGTGCGATTTGATTCTGTACTACACTGTACATCAGAAAAGGATTAAAATAAGCTCTTGGAGTGCAGATTATATGAAGCATCATGCAAGATGTGACAGGAACACTAATGAACCCAATTCTAATAATGAATTGGGACAGTTTAGACAAATCTGTATTTTGTTTTCTAGTGGATGACATATGTGGCATTTGTCAACAACATTTAAATGCATAATTTTTTCAAATGGGTAAGTTCACATTATTTTAGTATACAGGAGTAAGCACTGGAAGCACTAGTTCACTGTTGAACATATATATGCTGGTACTTGAAGAAACTTAGCTAATTAGGAAGTACCAGGAATTTATTATCTTTAGTTCAAATACTGAAAACACAGGCTTGTTTATGCCACACTGGCATATGTACTCCCCCTGCAGATAGATTGCCTTTCTGCCATGGCTGGAGAGTAAAATATGTACTATTATTGCTAAGAGATCTTTGGTTTTCTTATACAGTCAGTGTTTGAATTCCATTCACTTACATAATGGAGTAGCATTATTTCACTGCTGCTTAATTTTTGACTTTTATATAATGGCTGGTTTGCAGCCAATACAGCCATCTGTTCACAGGGAAACTACGTAAAACAAGATGTGCTTGCCCTGGTGATGGATCCTGGCCTTTTGTTATCTATGGCATGGATCTGGCCCAGGGCTGTGCTGCCCAGGTGAGAAGCATAGCTTCTCCTTGCTATCCCTCCCCCTGCAGAGGCAGGCCCCAGGACAGCACCTGTGCTGTAGGTCCCACCCACATCAGCTTTCTCACTTGAAAGTGTGAGCTACACTGGGAAGCAAATCAAATCCCATCTGATATTGCTGTGTCTGGTATACCCCATCTGATATAGCTCCACAAAGCATTATCAGTAAGGTTAAAAACACCAACAATCATAGCTGCATTCACATAAGGTGGTCCTCGCTCCTCACACCATCCACATCACAGCAGTCCAGCAGCATGGCTTTTTTTTTTCTTCCCTTAGGAGTCTTGAAGAGACTCCCAAGAAAGTAGTAACAATTAAGAGGCTGGATGCAAAGAGATTTTTGTCAACAACCTTCTCACATCCAGGAAGAAACCCTAGCTTGGCTTCCAAGCAGCTTTTTCATTTTCTAATCCATTGGCATGCTTTAGCTTTACCATTTAGAGCTGCTGAGAGCAGTGCAGAGCCCAGGCAGGATGGCAGAAGCCTGGAGTGTCCCAGCAAGAGCAGCAGAAGGTGCCCAAGAGCCCCTGGCTTTGCTTGCTCTGTGGTCCCACCCTGTGGTAGGGGGGTCAACACAACCCTTATCTTCTGAAGAGAAAATTTATACATATACAAACTAAACTGCAGGTCATGGTATGAGCCTTCAAGAACTATTGTCAGGAAAACCTCTGTAGACTTCTAGATGTAGATCACCCCTGAAGGTACAGTCATTTCAGTGTGGTTTGTTCTGGTGGCTACCATCAAGTGCATTGCCTTGGAATAATATTTGGAAAAAAAACTCATCAGATTTGTAAAGCTAATTACTTGTTTACATGGTCATGAATAACCAGACTGGATTTCTTTTTGCTTCAGTCGGGGTTTTAGTGGGGAAGATTTTGCAGCTCATTCGTATCAAAAGAGATTTTACAGTTTATTTTGTATATCCTGCCTCTGTGTCTGACCTGGCTGCCAGCCCCAGGCCCACTGGGGCTTCTCAGCCTGGCCTTTTGTGGCAGCACAAGGGAGAGACAGACAGATGGGGTGCAGCCCTTCCCAGCAACTGGGACACTTGGTTCACCCCACACACCAGAACAAACCCCTTTGGTTCTCAGACACACTCTTTACCTCAACTCACCTTCAAATCTTCAGCCTTTTGGGTTATAATTTAACTTCTTAGAAGTAGATGGCAGACACAAGCTCACCAGTCACGCTGAAGTTTCAAAACACACCATTGCCTTCTGATGAAAAAGCAAAAATCCTCTGAGGGAGCCACCACCAGAGAGGCATTCTCCAGGAGCTCTCAGGAAGCCAGACCCTAAGATGGTAGCTCTTCCTTTCTCCTTTTTATAACCTTCCAGCTGAACACCCCCACGCCCCCCCCAGGTGATTTCAGTCCCCCAGCTGATTTCAGTCCCCCAGGTGACATCTGTCCTGGAGAATTTGGTGTTTCACTGATCAGCTGCTTAACCTAACAGACTGATATAGCCTTACCCTGTATCCTGTGGCACTTCAGCAGTCCATAGGTGTTTTTTGTCCAGGGTGGAGAAGGGGATCGGGCAGTGAATACCTGTCTTCTCACAGCGCTTTGCTGTGAGATGAATACACTGAATCCCCAGTTTCAAACAATTAATTTCAACTACCAACGCTATGCCGATAGCCTGAAAACTGGATATATTAGGAGCACTAGGCACTAAAAAGTTAACAGCTGCAGACTTTGGATATTTTTCACGATGAGGCCTTTGCACGCTGCCTCAACGTCCCGCCGAGTGCAGCGGCGCCTGAGTGGGTGCCGTGGCGGGGAGCGCCTGGCCTGGCCCCATGAGCCTGCCCCGGCACGGGGGAGAGGCGAGCCCTCGCTGTCCTCCTGGTCCCTCTCTAGAAACTGGTGTTGACACTATTCCTGCTCTCTGTTAGAAAAGAAGTGGCCATGGGCAATTTATTTTGGGGCCCTGCCACCGGGTGGTAACACTCCCAGAGACAGCCCGTACACTCAAACGCATTTCCAGCTGCCGGGTATAGGTGTAGCCAGGGGTCTGGGGAGACTGTCCCCCTCCCAGCCCCATGGGGATGCCTGTTGCCTGTCAGGGCTGCCTGGTCCTGCCCCTGTCCCCCACACTGCTTATTCCCCCTCACCCCCAGCCACAACTGCTCCTATGTACGTAAAGAAATTAAGTTAAATATAAGGAAATGGGACAGAGAGGTGGGGGAATTTTTCTTTTTTTATATAATGTCGTATGGAATCGCTGTGCGATGTCCTAAACTGGCATGCAGACAAGTGTTTTGTAAATTCAGAGAACATGCAGCCTTCAGCTGTGGTAAATACAGGGGACAAAAATCAAGAACCGTACAAGCCACTGTCCAAACCATCTGTTCAAGTCCTCTGCCTTTCATTTCTGTGTAGCAGAACATAAATTCATTATTAAAATAGCTTGGCTGTGCACAGCAGCTGCTATAATTGCAAAGTTATGCAACTTTAAATGGGAAATTATGAAGTAGTTTAAAGCAAGAAATTGAGCGGGTTCAGTAGAAAAGATTTCAGAGACCTAACGTGAATAGAAGTGCTTTTCTAGCTATTTTCAACATTTCAGGGAAAAAAAGATCTTACTTACATTTCATACAATATAGAAAAGGCTGACAAATGCTGAATGCAGGAAGAACTGAAGAGAAAGTGTTAGACTGGGGCAGACCAGGGTAAGGCACGGGTTGTAACACAGCAGTACCACACACTGCCGGTGGGAGACAGCAAGCACTCTGTGCCTCAGTTTCCCCACTGAAATACAGAAGACCATGAACTTTCCTTTGCAGAGCCCTCATGTTTGTCTCAGGGTCCACCTCTTCTTTGCAATGCCGTGGTGCTACAGCTATTGTAGGCCCAGCAGTGGCAGAGTGGCACTAGCTCCTGCTGAAGCCCAGTGTTGCCATGAGACTGGTTCCAGTACATGACACTGTGTCTTGGGCAACACTGCACTGCAATACATTCTGCAGCACAGGTATTCCTTCCACCTGGTAAGCAGAGCTTGTTTTGTACCATTGGTATGTATAGCCCCCACACTGCAAAAGTTGTTCTCACTTTCCATGGGTGCTTCCTACTTGCTCAGATGCTCCAGTAAGTCACACAATACAGTAATAAAAAATTTTGCTTCTGCATGAGAATTAAGAAAGTGAAAATGAAGCAATATCAAGTGTAGGATAAGCTTTTGGAAAAGCTAATCTTGTCCCACTCTGTGATGAAGGCCATGAAGTTGTTGAAGAGCATAATTTTATGTATATACATTACAGGAAAAGCATCTGCTGCTTTGTTCTATTTCTTCCTTATATCTTCCCTCTTTCTCTGTGAGTCAAAGGCAGTCTGATATCTGGATAGGACCTTTCCATATACAATCTGTATAAGCCTCAAATAAGTAATAGGTAGAAAAAAAAAATGACTCATACTTTTTTTAATCATCAGATTTTCAGAGCCTTAAGAGGAGAAGAAACATTTTTTTTAATCTAGAAAATGTCAATGTTAACACTTTTTTTTTTACCCTTTCCTTTCATCCAGGTATCACTGTAGATAAGCATGGATTTATTTATTTCGTTGACGGTACCATGATTCGGAAAATTGATGAGAACGGTGTGATCACAACAATAATAGGTTCGAACGGCCTCACATCAACCCAGCCATTGAGCTGTGACTCTGGAATGGACATCACTCAGGTAGACACCTGGTTTCCGTGTGTTGTCACTTTTCTACATTGTGGAGACAGACAGATTAGTTTCTCATACAACAGATATATATCAGAATATGCCAGATGAATCAGATTATTCTGAACTGCACAGGGTGGAGTGGATCTTCCATTCACATTATTATTATTATAAGGTGTATTATATAAATGCAAAACTATACACTTGATTTTATCCAGGAGGTTGCATGTGAATTTGTAGAGGTGCTTATATGATGAATACATACTGCTTTAGAAAGTTGCTTGCTACTTTGAGATACAGCTTCCAAGGAGTTTATGAGAAGTTTAGAGTGCTTTCCTTTAGTCCGGCATTCAGACTTATTTTCTTGAACTACTAAATGGAAAAAATATATATTCTGTTGACATCTAAGTCTGTTCTAAATCATGGAAGAGCATTAAAGTAAGTAATTACAAAGCAGCAGTACTGTAGTGAAGCTACTGCATTTCAATACATTTCTCAAAGTGCTTTTCAGTTCTTATTTCAAGAGCAGTGTAAAAGAAATTGGACTAAAACCCACTTACCACCTCTCTAGTTTATACTAAAAAAGATATATAGATAAACATGAAGAAACATAAATGGTACTCCTGACTAGTCCGTGAGCCACACTTATAGATAGCACAAGGAAGGGATTGACCTTTGGCAATAAATACTTGAATTAATCAGATTCACAATGGGGAAAAAGCTGTATTTGAAGAAAACTTGAGGCATTCAAGTAGCATACAAAAGATATATTATGGACTGTGTAAGCTAATAACCAGGATCCAGTTGATTTTGCATTTCATTTTCTCCCTGCCCTTTCCTCAATCCTTCACAATTGCAAAATCACCGTTAAAATATGCTGCATAACAACGGCAAGATCTTCTTCCCAGTTTCTGAGTAGTGTCTGAATAATAGCAGTTTACTATGATCTTGTAATCACACACATGTGGAATACGGGGTCAATGTTTTGGGTAGTTTTTATCAAATTTCATGGGACAAACAATGGAATATTGCATCACAGCAGCACTTGGGGATTGTATTGTTAGAGTCAAAACAGAAAATCGTGTCCTTGTTCCACTTCACATGTCACTAAGTATTTGGAAATGCAGGGAGGAGAACTGATAGACAGGCCTCCTTATTCTCTCTGATCCAGTAGATATATAGTTTTTCCGTGTAAAGCAGAACAGGGTCAAGTGACTTAGCTGTGCTAAACCCAAGCTTACACTAGCCTAGTAATTGTCTTAAGGTCATATTGCTTCTGGGCACCTTGGCTTCTGCTCCAGCACCTCTTCTTGCAGGAGAGCCAGTCCTGCAGATAATAAGCAGGAACCCACTGAAGCAGCCAGCGCTCCTCAGCTGGAGGCGCTGACTCTCCGCTCCATTGCTGCAGACCTGCTGGCAGGAGCAACGCTTCATGGAACGTAGAGCTGCCTGAAGCGTATTTGCTTGCTTCTTGGATACACACAACAACTGCCGGGGGCATCGGTAGCCAGATTAGAGATCTCTGAGGTGTAGGGAATGGTGCCAGGTGCGGTATCTGCTCCCTGCCTTCTCCTTGTGATCCACATCTAGGGCTATACACGTAATTGCTTTCCTGGTCATATAATGTGTGACTCCGTATTTATGTGCAAATGTTGCTCATTTTCCTCATTTTGCTCAATAACAAAATGTCTCACTAAATCTGAAATGTGATGCTTCATTTTGATGGTTTTCAATTACTTTTAAAAAATGCAAATACCCTTTAGCAAATAACTTACAACAGGGGGTCTGGCAAATGTAGAAATAAAATGGTTTTATTTTTAAAATGAAAATGAAGTTACAAAGGTAAACTTTTGGGGCTGAAATCAAATATACCAAAGTAGTAAATCTCTCTAACCCCTAAAATCCTGTTTTATGGTGGGCTGGCTACTTGCCAGAAACAGATTTAGTTTACCTTACTCTATAATGTAGTTCCAATGCCATGGAGAAAGAACTTCTGCAAAATCAACAAAAAGCATGTCATAAAGCAAATTCTTCTTCATATTGCTCTTAGGACATCAGCATTCAGCTGGGGTAAGGTCTTCATTTCATAGAAGCAGAAAGGAGCTACTTTTTCCATGAGCAACCCCTGTGCTTCCATTTCACAGCACCTACAGGAATCTATTGCTGAAATTTCTCAAAATTTTGCAAATGTTTCAGCATTCTAGGAAAGTAAGATATGTTCTTATCACAGACAATGAGATAATCTGATAAACTGAGAATGTATGTCAGCAAATATTCTAAACAACATAATAAATGATGGCATATTAAGAAGTCCCTAAAAAGTGGCCAAACAATCTAGTTTTCTAAGTCTAAGCATAGTAATTCGTACTGTATAATTGTCTGTCACTGGTAGATGAAGTCACATTGTTGACAATCTGTACTACAGATGTACAAGTAGCTTTTGGAAGCATTTCTTGTTTGGGGGATTTGTTTTGTGGGTTCTTAAGTGATTCTTCTTATTGAAATTTTTCACAAAATGCAGAATTTTGAGTACTTTCACATACCCGGTAAAGCAGAGATACTAAATAAATGCCCAGAATGCATGTTCTGAAAAGTAGCTATATCAAATTTGCTTCAGAGTTTTTTTCCAAAATTGTTGCTGATAACCAGAAAACTCTATGAAATAATCACATCCCATTGAAGTCAAGCATATTAATCTGAAAGTATATCAATGAAAATAAGGGAATGATATTTTCACTTAGAAACAATTGTATATCCTTGCAAGACTGCTGAGTTTATTCGAGAATGGCATAAACATAAATGAAAAATGAATTTGGCCATCTCCACTTAAATTGTTTTTTGGCTAAATTACAAGTGGCATTTACATCAAGAGAATGTGGGTTGCTCACAAATTGTGTGTTGAGAGGGACTTATGAAATAGGTTAATAAAATCAATTCTCAAAGCTAAATTCGCTCTGACAATAAAATCAATGACTTGCTCAAAATCAATATTTCTTGATTTACTGAAATACAAAAATGTACTCTTGAAGTAAACACATAGAATAACTGCCCATTGCGAAAACTACTATAAATGACAAGCTTTCACTTTAAGGCGTTCACTTTAATATATGAGTTGATTATGAAAGAGTTTAATCATTTATTCCAATATCAGTTTTGACAGAAGCACTTCTTATTAATCATTCTGTGTTTGTTATTCATTGCCTTCTCATTCTTAAGCATAGTATTCTGCATTCATAGAGGAGAGGGGTGGGGGTAAGGACAGCTGGGGTTGAAAAGATTATGTGTTGTGGCAAATAAACCACCAAACTCTGACTAATTACTTTGATCTCATACTTCACTGTGAGGGTGTTATCTGAATTTAGAAGTAAAAGGACATTAGGTTGAGATATTTATATGGTATGCTGGTGTCCTCAGTACTATTTCTGCATGTACAAAACCTGGATGACTTTTCTTCTCAGCACAGTGCAAGTCAAATTATTTTAGTGTTCTTCAATTAGTTAATAAGGTGCAAATCTAAAGAAAACGGCTTTTCAGAGTCAGCTCTATATGTATGCCTTACACATGTATATATACTCAGCACTCACCATGGGTGCCAGCTCACCGTGGGTGCCAGATTTTGGCAGTCGCCTACGTTAAGATCAGCTATCCAGTACCCTCCTTTGTAGTAGAGATGGTCATATTATGTGTAAATGCCGTCTCCAAAACCCTGAATACTGTCACACGAACAGGAAGTAAGCTTTAAAGGCAAAACATTTTTCAAGAATATCAAAAGGGGATGTTGGTATTCATTTGATTTGTGAATTTAAATATTCACCTCACTAATCTACAGCACCCAGAATCTGAATGCTGATTCCAGTCTGGCAGGCTGGGGGGGGCTGGGCACGAGCCATGACAGGCGTGCTGAGGGAGGAGACTGGGATGGAGAGTGAGAGAAGGAAAGAGAGGGGATCCTCATTCTGTTTCACTGCCTGATGAATTTGGGCTCGGTTCTGGTCTAGAGCAAAGACATCTCTGGGTTGCTCTTTTTCTCACATGTGCACTCTCATAGTGTTTGCTGCATTCCTAGGATATATAACAATTTTTAGCCTAGTCATTGATAGCAAATGAGAATGCATTGCTTGTGTTGGTTGTCTGTCTGTCCACCTGCCAGTATTCTTTTCCTCCCAGTAAATCAAAATCTTTGGCTGATTTCCAACAAATTTGTAGAGGAATACCTGCCTTCACAGCAATTAAATTCCTACAAGTTCCTTAAAAAGTATTAATCCAGTTGCAGGAGAAAGACCTAAACTGCCCTTTCAAAAGGAAATATTGCAGCATGAGTTTTCTTTTATTAAACTCCAGAGATTCCACTCAGGATCTAATAAATGCGCCATTCACAGGAAAAGCTTCGTTTGGTGCTTGGATCTTATTAAACTCCCAAGTCAGTCAGCCATGAGAAAGAATTCCTTAGGAAAACGGACTTCATTAGATCCAGTCTTCATAGAAGTTATATTGACATTGTAGGAGGCTTTGTGTGAAAGGAAAAACACTTCAGCTCAGCTTGAGCAATAAGCTTCGTTTCTCTTCTGCCTCCATTGCTGTGGTGAGAGCTGAGGAAGGAATTAGCAGATATTTCTACCATCTTGCAATTTCACCCCCTATCTTTCCTCCCATGAGAAATATGTGGGCTGAATTTCCATCACTCTGAACCTCAAGTCATTTGTATCTGTGCTGTTAGTGTTTGGGAATAGTTTAAACCAATCTCGAGCACATTCCCTGCAAATGGAGAGGCTAAACATTTGCAAGGCAACAGAAAATGAATCCCAAGAGCTTTCTCTTAGCCTGTAACCATGGCCTTGTTCTCGAGCTGATGTCAGTTCCACTAGGCATGAGTCTGTGCCAGAGCAATAGCTCCAGCCTGATTGATGGTGTTAATAACTGTCACTGCTGTGTTCCAAAATGAAAGGTCTGGTTTGAAGACTTTTTCTTGACATTTGCACTTCATCAGCCTTTGTTCAGCAGTTCTCCATGTGAGGGAACCATCTATATTGTGTGGCTTTGCATAAACTTCAGTGACACTGCAAAATGTTTGCTCCCTCATAAAAATGTGACAGTGTTACTTATGTAGGCAATTTGCTTGCATAGGTCAAATTAAAAGGCACATTTCTAGAATAGGGTTTAAAGGGGAGTGACTGAACAGGGACCCACGCATGGCAAAAATGCCATGTCCCGGGCAGCCTGCCTTAAACGACTGGTGTGGAGGAGAGAGCAGTAAGTAGTTCTGTTGAAGGCCTACATGAAATAGTGAAGTGAGGGACAGAATGCTGCAAAAATGGGAGTACAGAAGAGCAAAATCACTTTAAAATGTAGTTTATTTCTCAACAAAGCAAACACTGACATTGGTCCTGCAGTCACACGTGCTGCAGGCGTTACCCACCAGCGTCTGCACAGGCACAATATGCTTCAATGGCATTGTGGAAGCCTTTTGAGCAGAACAAAAAGCTGCCAGGACATGGTGACCTCACTTGAGAGCAGTGATGAGGGGCTGCTCATCGGAGCAAGCAGCCTGAACAGGACTTTCCCTGGGTATGTTTGGAGGCACAAAAGGAAAATGTGAAGACAAAAACATGATCTGATGAGCAGGTGAGAGGCAGGGGGAGTGAGCTGCCAGCATAAAACCCAAATGGATTCTAGGCTGAAGTACTTTCAAGCCAGGGTGAGAGTAGGATAGCACAAAGCAACTGCAGGATTACAGAGAGCCAATTAATTCATTAGTATTGCAGGCTGGAGCATGACACACTATCCCTTTAGGTGTTTCTCTACAAACATGACAGTTTAAACTGCATTCTTGTAAAAGCAGAAAGCACAAAATGCTTTCTTGTGTTGTTTTAACACTAGGTGCTTAATATTGTAATTGTGTTAGAGAGCTACATGCCATCAAAAAGCAACATCTTGGTTCTCACTGTAGCGAAGTATTGCAAAACTGCTCCTGCTCTCAGTTTATTTTTAGTCCTCTACCTGGGTGAAGCTTTTGATACACTCTTCTAGTTAAGTGTAATTAATGCATCTCAAATATTCAAAATCTACGCGCTATGCATTTCAGTGCTTTGCAGAAGCACATTCTATATGTATGCTTGAAATTGCTGACCAGAAGGCGCACAAAGCAGATATGATGATTTATAGGCCTTTAATTTTAATTTGTGGTCTTCCTCACAGGAGACTTTTCAGAACATTTTTCTTTTAAAAATAAAAAGTCTTTTATTGTTATTTTTTCTAATTTTTGATGTATGAAGTAGTCCAAAAAGCTGCTATTTTTTCCGGTATAAAGTTGTCTTATTCTCCGGTTCTTTTTACTCTGCTGCTTAATTTCATGTCCTTTCTTCTCTGCCCTTGCTGGAGTACCAGTGAAGCTAATGAGAGTGGAAGTCATGTCCCCAGCAAAATCAGCGGCTGTTTTGCCACTGACTTCAGTGGAACCAGGGCTTCTCTTTGGGTGCTTTGCCAAGCTTAATTGAAAGGGTAGTGGGTGGCAAGTGAGTAGCAAGGAGCAACTGTATCCTAAGAGGGTGTATGTGCTTCTGAAAAATAGACAAAAGCAGGTCAGGGCCAGAGCCTTTATAGAGGCATTTTCAAACCTTTTCAGAAATGAGCCCCCCTCAAATAATTGAACATTAGTCTTTGGTAACCAGAAACCTATACAAAATAATTCCAGTCGTAATAGCATATGCAGGAAAAAGCAGTTGCTAGTATCCATACTTTGAAGCAAAACCAATCTGAAAGCCTTTTTAGAAAAGGATCTTCAGATAGAAGATAAAATAATCTTTTCCCAGGGGTAGAGGAGAGGTTAAGTAGCCTCCCTTTAACAGGAACTGAGAGAAAGGAGGCTCATAGGATTAGGACCTCAGGTGGAAAAGAATCTGTGAGAGCTCATGAATCAAACTTGTAGGTGTATAATGTGATTTTTAGAATATCAAACAGAAAGCAGGATGGTTTCATCACTGCTAATTTACATTCTAATCAAATTATTCTATCACTGAATTTGAAATATTAGTCATAGAAGCAAGATACCATGTGATGAAGTCATGCTGCAATTTCTTCCTTAAAGTCCCAAGTGCTCTTCTTCTATTGGTCACCTGCAGAACAGCAATTTATTTCAATTATCTGCCATAAATAATGCATTACTACTGAGTAAAAATACTATGTACATTTTAATCAGCTCTTTCAGCAATTGCATCCTTTTTCTTGACTGTTGAGAAAGGGAGCATTGGACACTTCATGTGATCCAAGGTGAAGAGGAGGAGACCTGACAGACTGCTGCTCATGATTTTTATCTTACTTTTTGCTATACAGAGACAGGTTTAAATTATTTTTTAATCTTTTTCTTATTTTTTTTTCTAATAAGAAACTGCAAGAAGTAAGAAATGTCTGCAAGAAGTAGATGTCTGGCCAGAAGGTAACAGCTCAGCCTGTGTCAGTGCTCTCGGGTGCAACCAGGGCTGGCCAGTTCTGAGGTTCTCCTGTCACTTCCCCAAGCACCCAGCTTGTCTGGTTGCTTCACGTTTTAGTCCTTATGCACAAGTAGCCTTTGATTATATCTCTTGATTAAATATGGTTTCAGTGTGATGGAGTCTGGTGATGAGTTATTTATGGCAGAGGTCTTGTACCTGCAGTGCTGAATTACGCTGCTGTAAATTTTTAGTGCAGCTTTGCCAGGTTGGTAAGAATCTGCAGTGGGTTGATATATATTGGTGACTATATCTGATTTTTTCATCTGTTGAGGAGACATAGTGGACAAAATGTATTCATGAAGAATATACTTAATATACACCTATATATGCATATATAAGTATGTCTGTATACATCCGTGTATTTATATGTGGTTTTTACATGTCCTGCAGAGCTATCATAAGTAATCAGCTAGTGAAAGCCAGTCCCTGTCATCCAGGAGTCCAAGCCCTCAGAAGGTCTGCTGAGGAGGGAACATAGGTGTTGACAGGAGCATGTGGAAGCAGGCGAAGCAGGCAATGTCCCTCCTTTTCTTTCAATCCAGTTGTTGATCCACATCAACTAATAATAATGCCTGCCTGTGATTTAAGAAGTATGTGCTCTGATGGAGGCGATTACTATTTCAGCCATTTTTTTAAGATTGTCAGGGCTGGTACTGTGTGTGTTTTGCTCTCCACCTGTCACCAACCAACCCAACACAATCTGCATAGATGCGGCAGGTTGTGTGTGTTGTAAAGTGAATAACTTCGCTTGGAGCTGTCTTTCCTGCCTCTATGCCAAATCTTTCAGGTTACCCAGTGAATTCTGCTTTGGGCATTTGGAGATATTGCACAGCACTAGGGTGAGGGAGACCAAATAAGTCTGGGAGCTTGAATACAGGAGAGCTTTGAGGCCCGCAGTTGCCAGAGGTGATGGTGTGCTTCCCGCAGAGATGCTTCGTGCTGCAGGGATAGAAATTGTTGCACTAAGTCAGAGGAAGGTTGCCTTGCTGGTGAGTGAGGGCTGGTCTTTGTACTCTTGGTCTCTCCATGGCAGATCAGGAGAAAGCTTACTGAAATTAAATGAATAAAACCAGTGTAAGTGAAAAAAACAATGTAGGCATTTAATTCTATTGTCAGGTCACTGAAATTTTACATAGCTGCAAACTGCTGCATTTGATACTATAAAAGCAAGTGTGGCAATGGTTGCATGACAGAAAGCATTGCACCAGAGCAACTGCTGGGAGGGGGTTCAGAAAAGCCAGCACAGCGATCCATCTGGCCTACAAATTGCTCCAGGTGCTAAGGGGGACCTGGAAGTCTGTAGATCCTGTCAAAACAACACTGTAATAATAACAGCTTACAAAGGGCAGGACTTTGAAGCATGTCAGCATGAGGGAACTCTAGAGGGTGTTGTTCCCTTGCTGTCTGGGTACTTCTTGGGTCTCAAAGCTAGTTATAAACAAAGTCTGAAAAGGTTTTAGTACTTGGAAGTGTTGCTTTGGAGGTATTAGTGATCTTTCCAATATTACTGCTAGGAGTGAGTTATCCTTACAAGCTGCTGGAGTCAAACAAAAGCAGGCTGTGGCAGTCACTGAAGTAAGGAGCTGTGGCACGAGCCGTAGCCTGGGACGCGTCAGCGAGGAAAGCCTGATTTCCCCTCTTCATGATACTGTTTTCGCTTCAGCATCTTTTCTACCATTGTTTCTGGCAAGCAAAAATGAATGAATAGACACTGTGTCAGTGGAGGAAAAAAAATGGAAATGTCAAGACAGAAATTGGTTGTATCCATTTGTAGCATGCCATACAGAGGTTACATTTATAGCTGTGCGTTATGAAGTTTGGACCACAGAGAGACGCAAACAGAATGATAGAGAGCACCACTTTATGCAGTGTGTTACTGTGACAATAACAATCACATTTACAAACAAATTAGCTAAAAATGTCTGAAGGACAAGCAGCTTTTACAAACTGGGCCTCATCTCCCGCTGATAGATTCCTTTGGGATGGGTATGGCATGCAAAATGATACACTGCCTTGGAGGATAAATTCATGAAGTTTAGCAATGTAGGTCACATTGCAGGAAAATCATAAACGTCTGAACATCACTCAATAGCCATTCAATCTACTGCTCAAAGCAAAATGGAAAACTGAACAGCATGTAGCTGTCTCTGGTGAAAACTGGAGAAAGTCAAGAGATGATGTAAAACCCTTCAGGTCCTCCATCCATATGTATTTCTTTCTTCTTCTATTTTTCTTGCCAGTTCAGAGTTAGATTTCTGTGTCCATATCAATGGTAACAACAAAGCCAATGTTTTTTTGCTATTTGTAGTATGAAGCATGTTGGATGATTCATGAAAGGTATGTCAAAAATCCAGGAAATCAGCAGAGGTCAAATGGTCAAAACTTGGTATAAGTAGCTTAGTCATAAGGCAGTCATTTCATTGTGAAATGTTTTTTGCATGTTTCCATCAAGAAGGATTCAAAACTTACACTATTTGTTTCAGTGTTCTTAGATTTTGTTTAAGGAATAAAGAAAACTAGAAGTTTCATAAGGCAGTTTCCAGAAGTTCTAGATCTAGCACTGTGTAGAGATTCCTGTCGCTTTCTAGATCTAGGAAGTACTGAGAGCCTGAGATCCAGCAATCTACAGCTTTGCTAGAGATGTCAAGAGCCCTTCTGAAGACATCTTGAATTTTGCTTGAGAACATTAGTCCTAAACTTTATCCTTGTATGCTTTTCTGGCACAATCTGATAATGCAAATCCAAATATGCATCACAGCAGTAACCAATGCCCTTAGATGATAAAAATTTAAAACAGAGTGCCTGCTTACAGCCTCAGACAAGGATCAAATGCTCTCCAGTGAGTTTTCTTGCAAGTATCTACTCAATGTAAATGATACTCACATAGAAGGATTTCTGTAAGGAGTATAGTTTTCTTGTTTGTTCTGCAAAATGCGAGATACCTAAATACTTTTATTAGCTGTTAGAAGTCTAACAGCAGTGTGCATTTGCTTTCAATGCAAGATCACTCCTGGTTGGATTACACTGATTTTGCTCACTTGAAATATCTATTGTGTAAATGCTTGTGAAAAATCGTTTGCAGAAAATCATGTTGTGATAACAATTAATCTTGGTGCTAATTTCCGTAAAAGTAAGGACTCAAATTACTTCAGTTGCTTTTTCTGCCTAGAATTCTTTTTATCCATAAAAAAAAAAAACAACTGTATAATTTGCAGAAAAAAAAAATCAAACATCTCTATTTGTTTTGCTATATTTGTCTCTGCTACAGTTTGGCAAAGAACTCATTCGTTCTTCCTTTGCTCTCACCTTCTGCCCAGCCTGGGGCCAGGGGAGTGCTGCCCAAGAAGCAGCACCACCGTCACAGGTCGTGATTCTGCAGAGATGCAGTCTCCTGGGCACAAGCCTGTAGGAAGGTTTAATTTAAAAAAAAAAAAAAAAAAAAAGCCTTGAGTTTGGCTCAGTGTTCAGGGCAGAGCTGGAATATTTGGGTGATACATTCACAGCAGCTGGTGTTGCTCACAGGGAGGGCTTTTGCTTCCTTTGTGAGATAGAGTTTTTTTCAGTTTTGGAAATTTCATTTCAGTGTATCCTCTCTTCCTGTCAGTTTTCAGGCTAGATGCTTTCATGAACCTCCGGTGTTATTGAAAGCAAAAGACATCGTAATATACTAGCTCCAGCCTCTCACTGTTCTCAAACAGCTTTTAACTACTGTCTCAATTTAAGCTTTTCAAGACCTTTCTCCCAACTTTTCTGCATTGGCAGCACACAATGGCTTTCTATATCCATAACTTCTGGACCCAAAATAGAAAGATGAGACTAAAACTAGTGAGAGACATATTCAGATTTATGCAATCTTACTTTTGTGCCATCTCGTCTAACCAGCACAGGACCTGGCAACGCAAGTTAGAAAGTGAGGCACAACAGCAACAGTCCCGTTAGCTGGATTTCCACCCACTCCCTCTCCCTCCTTTTGGTCATGCAAATTAACTGTAGAGGTATGTTAGGAGGACATCTATTCCCACTCCAGCACTGGAGACACGTTTGGGTTAGATTCAGATTCATGGTCTATTTTCAGACATTTTAATTGAAGTGTCTCAGATTCCTCCTCTCAGAGGTACCAGCCTGCTAGAAATACTTCTTAAATTCCTTCTGGGCATTTAAGAAAGTATTTTTTTCATAACCTGTATAAACCATGGATACCATGTTTAAACAGATTTAAACGGCTTAAGAATCTAAGTCCCATTGATTTTCATAGTCAATGGGCTTATGTGTTTCTGGATAATATTCTATTATTAAATAAAGACAGCATGAGACCTGTCCCCATAGAAATCAACTTTTCCTGTCGATTTAGTAGACCCAAGATTCCTCATACAGTCTTTGAAGTTGTGAAGCAGAAAAAAATCATAAAAAAGAAATTATGAAACAAGAAGAGAGCTGGAAAGAGAGAGCACAGCAAAGCTTGCGGCAAGTGAAGTGAAGATGAGCAGTGAAAACCAGTGGTGTGGTCCTTGCCTTTGTGCTCCTCCGCTGCTCCCTCATCCGCTGAAAATAATTGACGGTAGAGGCAGGTTGGCAGGCGGAGTACCCTTGCTGTGATCCTGGGGAACTGGTGGCCTCAAACCTCTGAGCTGCATCTGTAAATGTGCCACAGCTGCTTTCCCAGCCGAGGGTAGAAAACAGCAGTCGTTAGGCTGCAAAACTCATTTATTTGGGTTTTGCACTGGGGAACAATGAATGCAGAGAAAGCAACATTTGTGAAGTTTAGAGCAGGGACTGCTACAGCTGAACTGCATAATTCCAGATTTTATAATATGCAGCATCAGGAGCGTGAGAGACAAAGGCTCATTCAGCGTGGGAGGAAGCTGTAATCCCACTGCGGGGAAGTGTTCCCCCGTGTCAGACCGCATGAGCTGAATTGTGTCTCTGTGTGCCATTAAGGAAGAAGCTAAGCTGCTGAGGGGAGCTGACAGTGTCAGTGTCAACAAAAGAAAGAGCCCAGAAGTGAGACCAAACTGACAGAAAATGATGAGAAAATATCTGTGGTTGTCAACTGTGAGAAAATAGAGAGAAATATATGTAGTGAGACATCCTGTAAAAAGTTCAGGGAAGCAGAACCAGTCTCCTTCAGCCTTGTAAACTACATGCTTATCCCTAATGGATCACCTGGGCAAGTCCTTCCTCTGAGCCTTTTGTCACAGAGGGAAGAAGAAGGGGTTGGACAGGAAGAGAAAAAACACTCTTTAGACCAGTGTTGTGGTGCACAACAGGGGTTGGACTGGAGACAACAGCTGAAGTGAGTGTACTTAGGAGGAGATGAGAAAATGAAGTCAGCAGCAAAAGAGAAATATGGAGGAGGTTGTGATCAGGTCTGCGAATGCATATCATAGAGCTGAATAGAGACAAAGTTAGCATAAATAAAAGTGCTTGAGGCTGAGCAACGCAGATAGGAAGTAATCCATCAGTCAGGACTATCAGAAAAATTTTGGCATGAATTTCATGCTACTACATGAAATTGAATCAAAACATACAAGCAATGCATGGCAAGAAATCAAAGTGACAGTGAAGCCTTTTTATCAACTTATGAAGCTTCTTTTAATCCATGATAAATGAAACTTATCCTAGTGAAATTTACCCCAGCACCTCAAACAGTTCAGCTCTTGAAATCTGCATCTGTGGATAAGGATAAATTTTTCCCTCATTACTTTTCTTACTTTGATATGAACAGTAGAATGTGTTTGATTTGATTTCTTTAAAATAACACCAAAAATGCCACAGCAGTAAAATATTGCGCAAAATGTGCAGAAGTTTTAGCCATATGGTCAAAAACAAAAGTAAGATGGTATTCTCCATGAACTGACACTGAAATGTGTGAGTGTGTATGTGTTTAAGTATATTAGTGAATGCTACTTTGCAAAAAACTCACATTATTTATTTAGTTGTAATGCTTTGCTGTGGGAAAAATATTTAAAGTTTTCAAAACCAGATAGATAGGTAGGTAGATAGTTATACAAACACATGCATATATTTGCAAGAAAGAAAAAAATAACAATCAGGTCTGAGAGCTATTTAACTACCTAAATGTAGATCTCCCAGTGAAAATTCATTTAAATTGAAACCATCTTAGTGCACTTTGTGTTTTCCAGAACACTTGACATAAAAAAAAAGTATTAGAAAGCCAGACCATAGGTGTTAATTTTGCACTTCTCAAACCAGACATTGATTATTAGATATAGCTGGAGCCTTTATGTTGACAGTTAAATGCTGAATTCCCAGAAAAGTTGACATGCTAATACTTATATGCAAAAGGTCTCATTGCTCAAAGGTTCACTTGTTTCCGCAGTGATTTCCATTGCATATACTCAATCTCCAGTGAACTAAAACAGGATTGTCACCTGAAAATTTCAATGTGTGAAATAAGGTGCTGACTGCTACTGAACAAATCTTGTCTCTTTGTTTATAATGGGATAATCTACAATGCCATTTCTGTACACTGCTTAAAAAAAAAGAACCCATCAAGTACAAGAAAAAACACTTGCGGTCGGCCCAATTTTTAGTTATAAAAAAAATATGCATATGTGAGAAAGGAATCTCTACAGGGGCTTATGAAGTACTGCTTCAGATTAAAAAGTATATGAACTGACTTAGTATTTCTAACCCTAACCGAGTTTTTGCCTGGAAAAACTTTTTAATAGGCACAGTCATATCAGATGAGAATTGAAGTGCTTCTCTGTAATATGTTTATTGGCTTTGAATGAAGCACAACTGATGGTTTGGTCGCAGAAACCTGCCAGAGGGCAGCTTGCTTTCAAAGAAAAGAAACAACCAGTGACTTTTCAAGGTAACAGTGAACCTAAGGGTGCACTTACGCTTCAGCTTAAGCTGATTGAGGTGATTAGTTTTTAGCCAGCAACGCGTCCTGAACCTGCACACCGCAGGAGCACATAAAGCGCAGCCCTGCTGCGGGGCTGCAGGGGGAGAAGGGGTGGCTGGGACAGCAGCAGCCCCAGCGCGCACCGGTTTAAGATGCCATGGAGCCACATCCTGACAAGAGCAATGCAGATATTTTTCTAAATCTGTGCAATTCTTCCTCAGATTAAGAATGCTCAGCACTTTGTTTGTATGTTTGATTGTTTTTACTTGGCCTCTATGGCCTTTTTTTCCCTCCAGTTGCACTAGCATGAGCTTGCAGTGAGCAGCAGCTGTTTTTGTGCTGCAGTCTCCAGACAGGTAGGCGCTAGCTTTAATATTTCACCTGGGATTAGACCATTAATACATCCATGACTGCTTTAAACCCAGGAATGAGAAGCTGTAGGCATCCTTCTGCGAGCTGTGCAGAGAGCTAGGTGACAGGTCAGGTGTAGTAACCACAATTGTTCAGATGTCCCCAGCTCAAATTTTATCTATTTTTACCATAATGCAGCTAGATTTACAGAAGTGATCAGTATGAGAGCAAATGTGCTTGCAGATAATGGCAGCTGTTAAGACACAGCCTATTCTTAGGTTTTAGGCACCTTGCTGCAAGTGAAATGGACATTTCCATAAAAGCTTATTCTACCTCAATAAACAAAACCAGCCTCAAATCAAAAAGAGAAGAAGTTGTTTTGGTCCAAATCAGTCCCTGTTTATCTGCAAGACACCAGACATACCTTCACAGTGGGAGGAATTCAGTTTACTCACTGCGGCAAAGACAATGTGCAAGGTCCACGAAGGAAAACGAGGTATTAAGACATGGCAGGTGCTATGCAGAGTCATTATGGTAAAAATAGGTACTTTTAGCCCAAAGTTTTTCTTACTGATAATCTAGTTATGGTTAACCAAAGATTATTCTTACAGCAAAGGGATCTGTGAAGGAGGCATTAAGGTTGAAGGTGTCTGCTATTAAAAATAATCCATTTGGTTTGATAGAGCAATCAAATGTTCTGCATTAAAGGTACATTGCAGGTATGTTTCTTCCAAGTTTCCTGCATATAGCCTTACAGAGATTTGTACGCTACCTGAAGTTTTGTTCAGCTTCCCATTGAGCTCTCAGCTGAAGCGAGGAAAGCACGAGCTAGCAGCTCTGCGTACAGCAGCCCTCACGCATCGGGTGGAATCCAGGCAATCTCACATGCACGGAATTCAGCACCTTTATGGGAGGAATCTGTTTCCAACTGTTTCACCACATTTATCATCATTTGGAATGACTCTACCACCTGGTTCAGAAGAGATCTTGAACCCAACAGCATTAGTCTTAATGCCAGTTATTATGCTGTCTAGTAAAATGGACTGGGCACAAGGAGAAGTTCGATTACTCCGTGAGCCTTCATAATTGTGTGGTGCACCATGTAACCACACAGGGCGAGACACAGTAGCCGCAGTGCCCTCGCTTTATTAAAACATCAATTATCAAACCAGCAATGTATTTGTGGAAATGAGATTATTCAGGAAATACTGATGCTTGCGAAAGGCAGAGACTTGGCCTTCAGCCTGGTGCCTGAGCTGACCCCAGGCGAGCAGGTGGCCTGCAATGGCCACACACTCCACCATATGTTATTCTGCAGTGCTGAGCATTGTGTTAGCATCTGCAGTTTCTACATTCATAGATCTTTTAATTAGCGCAGTGGAAAAATGAACAAAAACAGCAACAAAATCAGTAAATGAAATAGTGGAAGCTTCTGTGACAACTGCATATAAAACTGTTGCATTTTAGCCTGGTATTTATTCTCTTCTGATGACTGAAATATTTAGTCCAGAAAAATTCCACGCAGATAAAAGCAGCCATCTCTTCACAAAGGATAACAAGCAAAGCATCCTGAGACAGACAAAATAGGCTGTCTTGCTATCTCCATGACTCACTTATTCTCTGACCTTTCCGTAGACAAGCTGCAACCCAAATCCTCCACCGGCCATTAGCTGGGGAGAGGGACCAGTCTCCTCAGCTGCTGTTTCCCAGTCCACCACCTGCTGAGCTTTCTCAATAGGAGGAGTTTGAAGCTCTGGCAAGCACACACTGCAGCCGGCAGCCTCCATACCCGTTGTCTTTCTGGGTGACAGACTGATGCACCTCTAACTGGGAACGTGCTTAATTCCTCCAGACCCTGATGCGATAGGCATCAGGCGAATGAGGTCATTCTTCTAGCATCTCCTCCAATGTGGTTTGGAAACTTTGCTTGGTTGGTACTCTCGCCTGCATGTACAAAGGCAAAAAGCTCACCTTAAGTATGAATAATTTACTTAATCCATGACTGAAATACTGAATTCACAAACCAAAATCATTATAAGTAATTATGGCTCAGCTACTATATCATGTGAAGTCTGATATATTGGTGTATTATTATGTTACAGAGAATTAATGAGCTTATATTTCTTATGGTACATAAGTCTGATCAACATTTCTGGCTTGGTAACTAAATTGTGGCAATGTGTCGTACTCTTCTACTATGTCATTTTCCTTTTGTGCTAACGGTCAATTAAAGTGTTAGGACATTGACAACCTCTAACTGTTTTCCACTCTGCCAGTGTTGACTGCAGCCTTGAAACAATAACATTCAGACCTGGAGAATTTTCTCGCTGATATGGCATGACTTGAAGTGTATGCTTTTATTTGCATGAGTGCATAGGTATAATAAAGTTCCGCCCTTAATGGACTTGTGCAAATACCTTTCAGAGGGTGCTAAATTACTTTTGAAATCAAGTTTAGCTCCATATTGGTGCTGGATCTCAGAAAAGAGTATGCTTGTAGAAACTTCTTCTGCCAAACACAATTAAAGGTACATACTGGCATAGCAGCAGTGGGTAAATCCACTGAGTGCCTTGATGACATGGTCATCAGAGATGATTGAACAAAACTGCCTTAATGTCTTAATCATTCTTTTTTCTTTTCTTCTTTCCCTGCCTTCCCATTGATTTGTTTTCCCAGGTGCGGTTAGAGTGGCCAACAGACCTCACAGTGAACCCGCTGGACAACTCACTGTATGTCCTGGACAACAACATTGTCCTGCAGATCTCTGAGAATAGGCGTGTGCGCATCATTGCAGGGCGCCCCATTCACTGCCAGGTGCCGGGCATTGACCACTTCATCGTCAGCAAGGTGGCCATCCATTCCACCCTGGAGTCAGCCAGAGCGATCGCTGTGTCTCACAGTGGGATACTCTACATTGCAGAGACAGATGAAAGAAAGATCAACCGTATACAGCAGGTCACGACCAATGGTGAGATCTCCATAATTGCTGGAGCCCCATCAGATTGTGACTGCAAGATTGATCCTAATTGTGACTGTTTTTCAGGTAAGACAACACTATTTTTTTCCTGTCCCTGATCTGTTGAGACTTTCTGGCATAGCTGCAGGTCAGCAAAGTGACAGAGGGAAGGAGAGCTAAGCGATGGTTCAGTTTGCTTGGAAAAACGAAAACCGTATCAGCAGCTTTTCACAGAATCACAGAATGTTAGGGATTGGAAGGGACCCCGAAAGATCATCTAGTCCAATCCCCCTGCCAGAGCAGGAACACCTAGATCAGGTCACACAGGAACACATCCAGGCGGGTCTTGAATGTCTCCAGAGAAGGAGACTCCGGTTTTGTTTAATCCATTGGGTGCAGAGATGCGAGTCTTCCAGTTGGCACTGGAGGAACCTCTGGGTGGGCTTAGATTTTCCTATTTCGATACAAAGATTACACAGCTTTCAAAATGAACTCCACGTATGTTTTTTTGTGTCAACTTTGCTCATGCTGAAGATGGCATCAGCCCCAGTGCAGACTGCACCTAATTGCTGCTGGATCAGGCAGCCCTTTTTGCCAAGGACAGTACCAAAGTGTTTCACATCCAGTGGAAAGCACAAGCTCATGCCTTCCTGTCGTTTGTGTCCCACTGCACAACTACCAAAATGATGCAAACGCACGTTGTTCAAAATGTCTTCTTCCTTGTGCTTTTTGAACTGGGACAGCCAGTGCCAGGCCCTGGGCATTGTCAGCAGCACAGCTTCTCTCCCCTGCACACACCAAAAGTAATTGTGGCTTTTTTTCATATAAACCTATTTCATGATGGAACAAAGGAGAGTGTTCCCATATACAGAGGAATGCAGTATGTTGTCATCTCCAAGAACCACTTTGTTCAGCTTTGTAATGCCATCATAATTCTTAAGCCTCCCATTTCAAGTAAAAGGTTAATTACTGACAAGAAAACATTAGGTATGTCAAGAAATGAGAGAAAAAAATGTAAATGGTCTTCCAGAGGAGGTGACTTCCTGACCCAGAGTTGATAATCTGAGTCTCATGAGCTTTGCCAGGTGCTGCCAGCTTCAGTTATGGCTCTGTTGGACCGGTGCTGAATAGGATCCCGTCCAGGGTTCCTATTGAGGGAATCTACCCTCAAAGCAAAAAAATAACAACTGTGGCAAATCTAATGATTGTGCCAGTGCTGGGTTGGTGAAAGGCAGGGTCAGGTTGGCAGAGAGACCAGCTAATTTGTCTGTTTCCAAGGCAGCAAAGGGTATGTTCAAAATCTCCATCAAATTGCATTTCTCGGTCAGGAGAAGGGAAGCAATTGAAACAGTAATGTGTTGTTCTCTAAGAGTGAGGCTTAATGTGCTTTCTCTAGTTACACAAAATCCTGCCCATGTAAAGTCATTTAGATATGCATATACAGCCTATGATCATGACAATATCCTCCTTGAACCTTGAAATACATATATATATATATNAGTGTTATTGGAAGGGGTGGTTTTTCAAGGTCCTTTTCGTCTCTTATCATTTGTTTTCCTGTAGTGTGAATTTTTAATAAGTACAAACTAATCTTTGGTTCACTGCCATTTTAACTGAATTACTGATTTTTATTTTCTCTTTGTTTTATTTATATCACAATTCTACTTGGACTACATGCCAACAGACAAGAAATAGGAAACAAAATTTCACCTGTCATAATTCTTTTTCTTTCACATTTTACCATGTAACACTTCCCTGAGCAACAGGGTTTTGGAGTTAGTGGAAATTATGTAAATTAGATAATTTATCTTCTTGTTTGTCTTTACTGAGAATGATCTAGAATTGCACCAACTTTAGATAATAGGGGTTTAGTTAATTGGAAGAAGATACTGTTTTATTGACATGTAAATGATCCCAAGGAGAAGCAGTGTGGCAGGCTTCAGGGGTTCAGCTTCAGTACAGACATTACAGATTGCTAAAGTTACCATTTCTCCCCCAGGTGATGGTGGATATGCCAAAGATGCAAAGCTGAAAGCACCTTCTTCCCTAGCAGTCTCTCCTGATGACACACTGTACATAGCAGACCTTGGAAACGTTCGCATCCGCGCAGTGAGCCGCAACAAGGCTCACCTCAGCGACACGAATATGTATGAGATTGCGTCACCGGCAGACCAAGAACTGTATCAGTTCACCATCAACGGCACCCATCTGCACACGCTGAACCTCATCACGAGGGACTATATTTACAACTTCACCTACAGCGCGGAAGGGGATATTGGCACGATCACCAGCAGCAGTGGGAATTCGGTGCACATCCGCAGAGACACGAGTGGCTTGCCGCTGTGGGTCGTGGTGCCGGGCGGCCAGGTATACTGGCTGACAATAAGCAGCAATGGGGTTCTGAAAAGGGTTTATGCCCAAGGCTATAACCTGGCTCTGATGACATATCCTGGAAACACGGGACTTCTAGCAACCAAAAGTGATGAAAATGGATGGACAACTGTATATGAGTAAGTCCATGACATTAAATGCCTTGTGTAAGGAACCCTGTTTTAAACAAACATTGAAATTTTGAGGGTCAGTTCTAGTAGTTTCTAAAAACACACTGCTACTAACACTGCATGAGAAAGGACAAGCAGTGCTGTTGTACAAACTTTTACAATGAAACAGTACCATTTCTTAAGCACCAAAGCCTGTCATATGTAAAAGCTCTGTACATAGTGCCCATTATAGGTAGTAAAAACTGCTCGAAAGCATACGTCATTCATACTTTATTAGTGTGAATCTCTGTTTCTTTAAATGCAAATATGAGTTTGGAATTTTTGGTAACTAAAGAATTAGAGGCAAGTTGTGATACGAATCACAGATTTGCAAAACTCTTGAGGAAGGCATAGAAGGGAAAATTAACATACTCATAGGAGAAGGGAGTGTTACAAAAGAAATTTAGAATCTCAGTGGAAGGAAAGTTCAACAAGTGTGGACTTGTGTCTATCAGCAGGGGAAGATGATATATAAGTAAAAAAAAGATATGTAACAGCAAAAGGATGTATATCGGGGGAGTAGGAATGGCCTTATAAGCAAGACATCGAGACATTTGACAGGACTCCTTAAGAGCAAGACAAGACAGTAAAGATACAGTCAGAACATCCCAGTCTGGTCCCAGAGAGAGAACAACCCAAGAGAAAATTCATGTTTGATTTGTAAAGAGGTGTGATGTATCAGGATTTCTCATTATTTATAATTAATTGTCATAATCCCTGTTTGAGGATGTGACAAGTGATTGATGGAAATCATATGTTAACATTGCACTATTAGTTCAGAGTTCTTCAAGGAGAATAATGCCTGCTTTCTGTAGGGCATAGGAGTCTATGGTCAAAAACGAAAATGAAAAGCCATCCAGGTGAGATATGAACAGAACACACATTGAGGAGAATTAAGTTACTGCATAAGTCACCTGGAGAGGTGGCTGAGTCACCATTATTACAGCTTTTTTAGATTTACATTTTATTAAACTGTAAGTAGGATAAAAGCAGAGAAAACTGCTGGCTAGAGTGTGGGATTTGTTATTCAAGGGGATGTTTTTCCATTCTACCTTCCATTATTCTGCCAAAAACAGACTAAATTGACAGAGTTGATCTAAGTATAAACAATTAGGGCCATTTTTGACAATATATGGGAAAGCAAAACTATACAGGGCCTTCCTGGTTCAGTTCTCATTCAGTTTTCAGGCACCTACTGATAGAAGTTTAAAGTATCATGCAAGAATACAAAGCTCACTGTTGTCCTGGTGCTGTTTAAACACTGATTGAAGAGTGGTACTTATTATACGCAGAACTGAATTCAAATATGTGCTTCTTTGGAATAACTTCAGCACCAGGAGTGACCCATTTAAATCCCTACCTACTGAGGAGGGGATCAATCCCGACCATGGGCCAATGACTCTCTCAAAAAGCTTTCACAGTAGCTTCATGTCTATTACTTCTTGAAATGCCAAACAACATGCATTGTTGCAGGGCCTTGATTGTTTAAGCATGTTAGAGCAGATTATGTGCAGTCATGTGCTTCTCAGTGGGTTTAATATCGGTATTCTTACTCTGTCCAATAGACACTGAGTGTAAACCTTTTCAGACAACTATTGCTCATGCCTGTTGTGTTCTGGCAAGTAGTTTGTTAACGTAGGACTTAAGCTTAGTAAGATTTTCTTTTCAAGGACTTTGCCTGCTTGCAAGTGTATGTATGTAATACTGATTTTTTCGTGCAGAGATACCTGGAAGGACACTGTCCACACTCATGCTTTCAGTTGTACAGACTGCATGACCATGCACTTCTGCCAACCTAGATCAGTCAGTAGAATGAACAGAATTACAGTTGTTAACATTATGAAAATAACAGCAAGATTAAATAGTGAAGTCATGTCATTAATATTATTGTTCAGGACGATATTTTAAGTCATCTTCATAATATTTTACAACTTCCTGAGTGGCTGAGATACCAATGTCACCCAAGCTGCTGCAGTCAGAGGGACAATTGACTATAACCAGTGCTATGCTGAGTAGATGGGTTTTCAGGAGCTGCTTTTCCCTTTTTGCTGTAAATAGGTTATAGGGAATTATGGTCCTTAGTCATCCTTTAACCAAACATTACTTTCCAGGCAGGTCACATTCCGAACTGACACCTGATTTCACTTTAAAAATTAGGTTTTTTTGAAGGGGTTACTTAGATGTGAATTGCTTCCAAGTCATGTATAAACATAGTATTGGAGCTAAGAGAATTAACATATGAGCAACTTTCCAATTGCTTGGAATCACCTTTTCTGTTAAAGCTAGATTTGCATTCACATCCAAAAATTCAACCCATGGCACTGTCAAGCTGAAATAGGGATGAGTTTGTTTAACAACACATATCACACGTACTTGGGAATATGAGCAAAGATAATGAACTGTTCAGAACATCTACCTGTATGTCAGATTCACTCACAGAGGGAGATTATTAAGAGGTAGAAAACCACCTACAAAAGTACTTGTCATCCATCTACTCTAATCTGATGGAATGGAAGTACTGAAAGAGCTCTTGCATAAAATTATAGCTAATGTACAATTTCAGTCATCTAGGGTTTTTTTTAATATTATATCATTAAAGCCATAAAAGGGGAGGGGGGCACTGGGCCTCTATTAAATCAAGGACAAGAAAACACCTGCAAGAAACAACCATCTCTGAAAAAATTAATTAGACCGCTTTCCCTTTGAAATGATATAACTCTTAACTGTGCTACACATAGAAATGCAAATAGATTGTGAAGCTCTATCCCCAAGCGTGCATTTCTAATATTGGTGAGCACTTCCTCATGTGAGTACTGAAATCAATGCAATTATTTGCATGATTAAACGGTCACCGGCATGATTAACAGTGGCATAACTGGGCACCAAATTAACATTAAGAAATATGTCATGATTCTGCCCCTATTAGTATGGGTAGGACATTGCTTTACAAGAGCTGAGTCCAAGTGTGGTATTGTTCATCATGTGAAAGGTGGCAGAACCTGTCCTCATAGGGCTGGATTTCTTGGAGCAATCTGGAATAAAAAAGCCCTTTAGATGGTCACGCTGTGAAAGTGTTACTGAGACACTAACCTGAGCGTTCTCCTTGAAGTCAGTGGGACCACCTACATGAGTAAGGGTCCATTGGCATGTGCTCTCCAGCCTCATTTTAATTGTTCAGTACCACACTATTCTGTGATTCTATATTTTTGGTTGGTCCTGTGCGGAGCCAGGAGTTGGACTTGATCATTGTGGGTCCCTTCCAACTCAGGGTATTCTGTGATTCTATGATTCTGTACCTGCCCTGCTATCCAGTAATGGTTTATCCCATTTTCAGCCACACAGGGAGTTTTGTATCTCATCATTAGCAGCATCCCGCAGCAAAACTGGGTCCTTAGCAGAGGTGCATCCTGATTCATAAGTGCAAGTACATTCCAATAAACTGGCTGCATTTATGCCTTAAAAATGCATGATTTGAGGATTTTTCTGTGGTATGATAGAAAATCCAAATAACTTAGCAAGCTGTCATATCTGTTTGATCAAGCAGTAAATGAAATATAATTGCCCAATGTTCCCAGAATTTTCTAATGAAGAAAAGTGGTGCTCTGAATCAGTTTTAATCGCTGGGTGTGGCACCCAGTCAGTTGGCACAGAACCGGCATAAGGGTGGAATGTGAGGAAATCGCGTGATGTATGAGGGCAGTAAGAGGCGAAAGAGAGATTATATTGCATTTAACATTTAATTAATATATTTGTCCAAAAAATGTAAGATGTTCACTAGGTTCATTCTCCAGTGTTTCATTTGAAAAGAACAGCTGCTCTATTTTTCTTTTTTATATTGGGTGGAAAATTCCTGACTTTGTTCAGCAACATTTTTTGTGACATACAGTTTTGTCTGACTAATTAGGGGTAAATAAGGGTCCTAAAGAAAGGATGCCAGCACATTAAAGTGAAGGACATGGCCAGATCATCTGCTGATGTGAATTGGAAGAGCTCCCCATTGGAGGCAGCGGGGCTTTGCCAGTTGATACGCCAGCTGAGGAATGCTTTGTGTGAGGGGAGACAGTTAATAAAACATGAAAACTTAATTATGCTTTCCTACCTGCACAAGTAGGCTTCTGTTTGGTGAACATGAGTTGGTTTTACTTATGCAAATACACCTGCAGTGTCAGTGAGTTCTCTTGGACGAGCAAAAAGGTGTTTGGATCAATAAGGTTTTTAAGATGGGAGGCATTAATACGAAATAGTATCAAGCACCGACCATTGTTCTGCGTTGTTTTCTGTGTGAACCATCAGAAAGAACGAACATATCTGTAGAACTGAAGAGACACATTAGAAACACTGCTCCAGAGCTTTTGAATTACGTACTGACTTTTTCATAACATGGCCCGATTCGCATAGAGTCCCTTAAACAAGAAGAATTTCTTTAGCACTGATGAAATTTAGGTTAACTGAGATGTGGTGCTCTAGATTCTGGTGCTGTTACTTGTGATGAGAAGTTCTGGCCCGTGGGAAATGTAACGCACAAGTGAAAACCACACAGGCAACCTAACCACTGCGGAGTTTGATCCGATTTTATTGCTATTGTTACACTTTAGGTCCCTTTTTTGTAAATTTGCCATTCATATTATGTGCTTCACACACCAGCAAGGCAGTTACAGAGTGCTGCAGTATCTAAGACCTGGGTTTGGCTGACCATAGGGGTGGGAGCACACCTCTGTCAGGGTGCACGGGCTGCCTGGCTGCCGAGTGACCCCTCCAGCGGCCATGCCCCCGCCTCGCAGCCCCACCAGGAGCCGGGCGATGGGGGCAGCAGCTCCTGCTGCTCCTGGCAGTGCTCGCCCTGCACAACATTCCACTTATGATACAGCATAAGTGGAATTCACATTAAGAAATGAATAGGGACTGAATAAATGCACTAATTCTTACCTTTTTACTTATTGCACAATGTTGACAATGCTTTTTTTTTTTTTTTTTTAATTTTAGGAGCGTCTACAAGACAACAGTGATGTATTTTCGTGGCTCACTTTAATGTCATGTGTTGCAGGTACGACTCCGATGGCCACCTGACCAACGCGACATTCCCGACCGGGGAAGTGAGCAGTTTCCACAGTGATGTTGAAAAGCTGACAAGAGTGGAACTTGATACTTCAAACCGGGAGAATGTGATCACAGCAACAAACTTCTCAGCTACCTCTACAATATATACTTTAAAACAAGGTATGTTAAAGCTTGCGAGCAAGATGACCTAAGCAACAAGCTCCCCTTGATCAGGTGGCCTGTAGTAGACCCAAACCACAAGGTGTCCTTTATTGGTCCAGTCCTTAACTTTTACCCACAAGCTCTCAACCTGTTCATGGCTGTTTCTCAGAGACAGCTCTTTGCAATCTATCCATTTCCTAACATAGAGGGCAACACTCCTTCCCTGCCTCTCTCTTCTGAAATGCTTATAGCGCTCAATTGCAGTGTTCCAGTTCTTGCAACATGGGAACTTGCTCAAAAAGTTTTTCCAGCCGGACACACTTGCACCCATGACACCCACCTCTACCTTCAGGCCCTAGGGGAACTTCCAGATTCTGGAGTTCCCTGCAGCTGAGGGTCTGGGCAGCTCTTTTGGTCCTTGGGAGGTCTGTTTGGGTGTAGGCATCTGCCTGGGGAGGTTGTCTCCCCTCTGTCTGGGTTTCAGCCTCAACCAGGCAGTTGCAGCGGGTGGTGGACAGCATTTTTGTTTCAGTAGAAGGCTGNCCACCTCTACCTTCAGGCCCTAGGGGAACTTCCAGATTCTGGAGTTCCCTGCAGCTGAGGGTCTGGGCAGCTCTTTTGGTCCTTGGGAGGTCTGTTTGGGTGTAGGCATCTGCCTGGGGAGGTTGTCTCCCCTCTGTCTGGGTTTCAGCCTCAACCAGGCAGTTGCAGCGGGTGGTGGACAGCATTTTTGTTTCAGTAGAAGGCTGCTTCTTGTTGCTCCCAGAACAGAAGAAAGCAGCCTGCCTTCCGCCCTCCCTACGCTCCCTCTCCCATTCTTTCTGGTAGTGCTGTGACCTGGTGGCAGTGCTTGTAGGAAGGAGGAAGGCATGATCCACTGCTGGTGGCTGCCTTGGGGGTGAGATTTTGGCTCAGCCCCTGTAGACATGTATTTCCCTGGCAGCTTCAGTCTGTTGGTATATTGTATCTCTTGAGAAGAACTTACTCTCTGCCTAATGGAAGTGCCTCAGTGTCCTCCTTCAGATTAAGTTTTGTTTTTACATAGTTTAACCAATCTGTTTTTTCTTCTATGTTAATTTTGCTGTAGTAAGTGGGTTGTTCAGCAGGAAGGGGAGAAGCTTTGAGAGCTGGTGCTGGGAAATAGGTCTGCTTTATTTGCAGGTCTGCTATAGAGAAGCTTTGTAACTGAGAAATCCACAGAACTTTTCTCCTTCTCAGCTTCAGATCTATGAGAAAAAAATCGGAAGAACTCACAAGATACTCACTCATCCCTCTTTACTATCACATTGCAGAGACAACACTGAATAAGTGGAAAGAGTTATGTTATATTATATTACTGTATCACCTGTTAGTCTTTGTCCAAGTGATCCCACCTGCTCTCTGCATCATCTGCTGACTGCCTGATTCTGTTTGTCTTAAATCTGATGCTTCTCAAAGAAGGGATATTACCTAATTGTGTCTCAGAACAGTAAGCTAGCACACTACCAGCAGCACCAGAAATGAACAGCCATTATACTATTTATGAATTCATATATTTTGCATATTTCCATATCTCTGTGAAACTACCATGAAGCACTCTGTGAACAAACAACCAGACATTGTATCTGAGTCAAAAAGTCTCTTTTAATGCAACATCTATTATCTTCACTTTTTGACATACCCAACTGTTGTCCACATATTTGCATCTGAAGAGCTGGCCCAATTACTTCAGCTGGTGTGCAACAGCTAAAAAAAAGGATGCTTTCCATAGCCACTAGCTGGTAGGTGTTCAGTTGCATTTTAAAGGTGAGACTTGCTTTGTCTCTTAGCCCTAAACATACAGACTCATAATCAAGTGACCCCTGGCAGCTGAGCCACAATAGCCTCCTGCGTGCATATCCCTTGCCTGTGCCAAATGTAAGGCGATGTGGCAGAGCTTTGCCTGCAGTGAGGGGATCACAGTGCACAGCCAAAAGACTGGAAGCATACAATGGCTGTATGGCTTTGCATCATTTCGCTGGAGACCTGCTGTGGACCCTCAGCGTGATTCTGGCAGTGTTTGGAGAAGGAGGAGGAATAAGCTGTGCTGGGTCATCCCAGCCACCCTCAGTAGCCCTCTGCGGCACAGTGCTGAGCCTCTGGAGCTGCCCGCTGTGCCACCATTGCCGAGCCATTCATTTTTCTGCCAACAACTGGGTCTCTCCCAGTGGGTCTCTCACACCTGCCCTCAGGCTCATGGCTGGCCATCACTGAGCCTCTGCCCCAGGGTCCTGTTGCTAATGGGGAAGGGGAGAAGGGTTTAGTACAGTGAAACAGGGAAAAGGGACAGAATGGGAGCCTGGCCATCATCTTAGACATTTTGAAAACAGCTTTCATACTTGACCTCAGATACCCATTACATTCATTCAAGCAGTGCTCTGTTCTGCTAATAGATCTTAACATGCTAAAATCATCAGAATATCAGTGATCAAAACCCAGCCTATGAGTTTACATACTGTTAGGCTAAAAGCAAAAACTCTTCATTCCTCTTGCATGAAACTTTCACAATGGAAATTGTCAGTCCAAATGTAATAAGAAGCTCTTTAGACATGTGAAGACCTGGAGGTTCCAGGTTCCAAAAATCACACTGCAGTTAGTGTATGGTCAGCGGTCTGTAAACAAGGAACAAACAAAGCCCTGTTGCACCTGACATTTGCTTCATAAATCTGGAGATCTTAAATTTCTCTTTTGCCTGTTTTGGGTTTTTGTTTTTTGACAGATAACACGCAGAATATCTACCGGGTCAGCCCAGATGGGTCTCTGAGAGTCACCTTTGCCAGCGGAATGGAAATCACACTTAACACGGAGCCTCATATTCTAGCAGGAGTTGTCAGCCCCACTTTGGGGAAGTGCAATATCTCCCTTCCTGGAGAGCATAACTCAAATCTCATTGAATGGAGGCAAAGGAGGGAGCAGACCAAAGGCAATATCTCCACGTTTGAGAGAAGGCTAAGGGTAAGGCTTTCTCTTGTGTAAAGTGCAGCGTTCCCTTTGAAAGCCACTGAACTAAAATCAGGTTGAAATGATCTACATTGTAAGAAGTGCAATGGAAGGTTTGTATCAATGGTGGGCCCCAGCCATGAATTTCAAAACCAAACTCTTCCAACACTCACCGGGATGTTTGATCTCTGTTTGATTTTGGTTGTTAGACTTGACCTCAAGACATAATTACTTTTTTTCCTCCTCTTCCTTTACAACTAAGAACTTAATTATGTCTTTGGAAGAAGCTGTGAGCAAAGGACGATGCGTAGTTACTGCGGCACAGCAGCAGACTTGGAGCCAGATTCTGCCTCTCAGATCTAACTACCTTCTTTGTTCCGGGGGAAATATTAGGTGCCAGCCTCTGCCTGGTGCAGAGGATCTCTTGGTACACACCTTGGGTGTCTGGGCCAGGGCAGCTCCTGCAAGCCATAGTATTGTAGAGCCTCCCCATGTATCCAGACAGGCTGTGGATTCTGCCCTGCACCGCATGCTTTCAGACACCCTCACTCCCCCTGGCTGCGTTACCGTATGGCTCTAATATAGAATTATTTAACATTGCATACATGGTTTATATTTATTTTCAGGAGAACTCACAGATTACAATGACAGATGGTCAACATTCAGCATTTAATTAGGTAACGCTGAGGCTCAAAGAGACTACTACCTTGCAGAACAGTTTTTTTATGAAATCCGTTCTGTTTTTCACATGAATGCGCCATAAAATGCCTGTACCAGTAGTATAACTGTGAATTTTGGCCTTTAAAATATTGCATTATTAACTACAACATGTCTGGATGAGTATTATCTCTGAAGGTACATCTGTTAGCTCTGAAAATACAGAGATGGTTATTAAAATCTCTGGATTTCTTTTTGGTTATCATATCCCATGCATTTTTTACTTTAAAAGTGTATCAGTTTGGTTTTCAACTGTGCTTATCAGTTGGAAACCCAAGATGTGGCTGATATGGCCAGAGTGACCACTGTGTGTAAAGAAACCATTTGAAAGGACATCTTTCAGACTTGGCAGTCACAATTACTTTACTAGGATCTTGCAAATGGGAAAAAGCTCCATGTGTTTTTTCTTGCCCATCCTCTGACTGCCTCCTCTCTTTCCTAGTGCGAGTTCACACACACTTAGCCCTGTCCAGGGAGGCTGCTGAACTTATTACAGTGGCAGAGATGTGTTGTTAAAATGCAAGGATTCGGGCTGTGACCTCCATGGTTCACTTTACCTAATCAATTGATTTCTGTATGATTTTATGCTTAAGTAACTGTATGGTGCATACTTTTTTAAGGATCTTACAGAATAAAAGTCTTAAATGAAAAGGTTGTAGACAGTCATCTATTCTGCTTACATTGCCAGGGCCAAGTTGTTCATCACAGTTACATTTTAAAGTGCTTCATCCTGCACAGTTTTCCTGTTATGCAGTTTATGTTTTCTGTTGTTAAAATTGATTGCCAGTTCTTTTAACTCATTTTCAGTTGCTTCTGCGTGATCCTTAATATTGCCTGCCAAAAAAAAAAAAAAAAGGGAGGAAATTCACAAATTGGTCAGGATTAGATGGATTCTGGCTGGAGGCGTAAAATGTTCAATGAAATGCAAACCTGAAGCTATCCAGAGCTCAGCTGATTGACCTGCCTCTGGGTCAGTCTGCTGGTGCATAAAAGCACTCATGTACTCCTCCTCCTCCCTGTCACCTTCCATCCAGCGAGAGGGTCTGCAGTGTAAGAAAAAATGACTTTGGTGCATCTCTGTCCTATATTCTCTGGCCTTCCAAAAGTATCCACTAGCATCACAGGAGCTGAACATTGCATCATTATTTCTGTAAATTACAAGGTTCTTTTGGTACCTAGCCAAGATCAAAGGAGCTTTGTGGATTGTCTCTGCCTACTCAGAGGGACATCAGCTGCCTGCATTACAGTGTTTTCCAGTCCCCTGACTTCACTGAGCTCTAGCATTGTGTGTCTGAGGGCTGTCAGGGGCAAGGCTGGAGGGTACCTGGCGGGATAACATATTATATGAGGATTTGATAGTGGAAAGGAGGAAAAATATTCTTTGCATAGGATGCACCATGCAAATAGGCATGGACAAGTGGACATGGACAAGGACAAATGGACTTTTGAGGCTGCTGTTGTCAATAAAAAGAACTTGGAGGATAGGTGAGATATGTGGGCCCTGGAGTTCACCTTTAGCACTGAGATGTTTGCATGGGATGCTGATGGAATGGGGAGCCAGTGGAGGTGTAAGGAGCTGGAGCAGTACAGTTGGAGAGGAAGGCAAAGGAGCAGCAAAATGTACCAAGACATCTGTCTTTCCTTGGTGACTTGGTTATTAAAGGAAATATGCAGGACATCAGGAGCAAAAATACCATTATTTACTGTGTTTGAATCAGTAAGCCAATAGTGAAAGGGATTTAAGACCTACTGTTGACAAATGCTTGAGTACTCCTGGAAAAAAAAATAAAGCATCAATAGCAGCCCTTATCCTCAGTGAGGTTGTGGTGATACCTTCTTCTGAAAACTTCTAGTGAGTTATATTTTGGAAATAAAGTTGTTAAGCATTTAATATGTCATGATTGGCACAATAGGAAGTGTGTTAGAAAGCTTACAATGTAGGGCAGAAAGAACTATGCTGAACTTTGAAAATATATGTAAAGAAAAGCTGCGGGCACTGGACCTGCTCTCAATGGAAATGAACAGACTTGCAGGAGCCCTTAGTTAAAGAAAAAAAAAAAAGCAGCACAATGGAAGAGTTTTCTGAGGGAAAAAAAAAAAAAAAACAAACATAGAAATCTAGTTTAAAGATGTCACTTAAAGATCAGTCCTCATACCATCACTGAAACAAATGGCTTTGAATGCTAAGAGGTATAAATTAGAAGGCAGGTAGCTGGGGATGAGATGAAGGATGACCTAGTTGAAAAGGCAAAAGCTTTTCCTTCTCTGCCAGTTCCTAACATTTTTAATTCTTAATGGCAATTAACAACCATTTTAAAACCACATCACTCTATTAGTGTAAAATCAGTTTTGGAAAGAGGCCACTGTTAGCTTGTTCTGAATAATGCTGTAAAAGTTGTGTTTTAGAAAGAGGAATTTTTGCATGGTGTGAATTCCCTGCTCTTGAAATAGAACAGAAATGAGCAAGTTCGCGGAAATGCTAGAAAAGACATCTAACTTTATCTCAGTGTCTAAATCAATGTGGGAAACAGGAATTAATCAGAGTTTTCCTTTAAGTGCAGAATTGCCTGCCCTGGCACTTCCTGAAAGTACATAAAACAGTCTGTAGGCATGTATGCATTTTATATTAATAATAAATCTATGTACAATCAGGCATTTTAACATCAATCTTAATCTAGCAAGGCTTCTTTTTTATCAATTGAACTGCTATTTTAATTGACTTCTAAAAATGAAGCAAAGCTGTTGTTAAAACCAATGAGCATGATGCATAGTAATATACTGATTAGAATTCAGCTCTGCTCCCTCCTGTCTTTTGCATAACTTAGAGGAACTTGGCGCTGGATGCAGTCCAGGTTTTATAACTGAGTATCTACAAAATTGAAAATTGAATGCTTGGCCAGTCTTACTTATTTTTACCTTTTTTTTTTTTTTTAATAACAAAAATGGAAGTAACTCATTGGCCTCAATTCAAGTCAGAAGTCCTGTAGATAGAGGCTTTGACAGCTATGTTTATTATCATATTTAGCAAATTATCTCCCTTTATTTACCAGACTTACAGCAAGTTCTAATGATAGGGTCAAATCTTCAGCCTGTGTATCAGTTTACGTTGACTCAAGTCAAACACAGACAAGGAAATATACAATCATCTCATCTGGTTTCACGTTTTAGACAGTTTAGGTTTGAGAATGAAAGTCGAAAGAAATGCACGTTTATGTGGTTATTTACATCTGCAAAATTTCTGGCTATAAAAACAATGGAGGTAGAGCCAGAGAATGTTTACAAATATATAATAGATACATCTTTTTATGAACTACTAACATTATTATTGAAGTCAGCTGAATTTTCTCCCTATTTTCGTCAGCTGAATTTTGACTCAACCTTGCTTTCAGAAACCAGTTTTTACTGGCTTGTAACTGAACACATGAGCCCCAGCCTCTCAAAGGGGCTCCTTACTGACTTGTACATTGGAGGAGCCATCTCTAGGAAGCCACTGGGATTTGAAATCAGCATTTCAATGACAGCATTGAAATGCAGCCTGCTACCCATGTGTCACTGCATCTTGCCTTAAGAAGTGTGTTAAATTTAACTTAAATCTAATATAAGAAATTAAACAAATGAGACATAAAATATGGAACACGAAGGAAGTAATGATGTCCCCCCAAACCTTATTTTAACTATGTGAGCCTTTAAATACTGCTGCTATCCTCTTCACTACTAATTCTGCCTCTGTGTGGATTTCATTCATATTCGTTATATTGTTCCTGAAAATTAGATTGCAAGCAATTTGTATTCAAGACTTTCCTTTCTCCTAGCTGCATTCTACAGTAATAATAATAATAGCAATAAGAACATTAAATATGTACATAGACAGTAAATGAATATGAGCCAGGGTATATCCTCTGCTTGCTTTTCAGTTATTTTACCACCAAGAGGTTTTTTGTTTTTTTTTTTCAGAAATTGCAAGAAGTTTGCAAAGAAATACATTATCATAAACTTAATCCATCAGACTGTATATAAGCAAATATAGTTGAACTGAGCATCTCATTTTACTGGGGCTCCTTAACTATCATTAGAGCATAAATTGTAATAGTTACAGCAGTCTACAGGGGTGTAAAGGTATTTTACAGCTATTGTAAATGAACAGTATTAGAGTTAGACATGTGTGTATATAAAACCACAGGAATGGTAGTTGAAGAAAGAACACCTGCTTCTTCTAGATTTTCAAATTATTTTGTATCTAAAAACAGAAAGAGGAAAGAAAAAAAATGTTCTTTCTAATCACAACCACCATATGATCACAGCTTGAATTATTAAACAGGTATTCTTAACCATTTACTTTACAGCTATGCCTCCGGGAGGGGGGAGCACTGTGCTGTGCAGTGCTAACACCTGAAATGACATCATCTCTGCTCTAAGGAATGTATTAATTGGAATAGATTGATACAAGTGATTAGATAAAATGCAGTCCGTTAATACAACGAGCACATTGGGCATTGATCTGAAAATGACAAGTCAATGAACAATGTTTTATGGTTCTCTAAATTATAACTCCAATTTAAATGGAGTTTAATAGCGACTGCCCAGGGACTGAATGATGTGAGGAGGTAGATGGTGAAAGCACTGGATAAACATATTTCGTCTTCAGAAATATGGCTCAGCTTTGAACTTGATTTCTAACTGAGTATTGGGCTGCCCCTCTTCATTCTCCTTTTGGACCACAAGTACTAGCAGGTGGAAGCAGTCAGCCTGTTCCCCTGCCAAAGGACATGATGAATTTAACAAATGTTGCAGGTCCCAAATGTGGTCCGAGAGCTGCAGCAAGGAGTATGGCTGGCAGCAGTCACTTCTGCCACCAGCTTTCACAAGCTCTGGGAGTGGGCTGCTTTTGTGAAGAAGTGTGAAGACACTGGTGAGTAGGGTCTTCGGGAGATGCAAGCACAGCTCTTCCCTTTTTGGCATCAGTATGCGACCTAGCATGGGCTATCCCAGAGCAGCAGCTGACCTATCAACATTAATGGAGCTAAAGAGAGAGAAGGTGAGTTAGGCTCTCTCTGTTAATTTGTGGGCTTAACTACACATCTTTGGCTGGAATCAAACAGTCCATCCATAGAGAGATGAAAGTTGAAAAGAAAGAAGAAGAGCTTAGGAGAAGAGGAGAGCAGAGATGAGAGCTTAGCATATGGAAGTAGGAAGCATCCTGCTATGTGATGTGTAACACCGAACACAAACAACATTTTGTTTCTTGGTCCTCCTGTTTCTCGTCTGAATGTTTTTCTATTTTCTCATCTTTAGTATGCTCTGAATTCTCAATCCTGCTGTTAAGCCATTGCACATTTTGATTAGAGCTAACACAGAAATGTTTCTGTCGTGTGTAATTAAGGTACATTGTCTTCTTACCTTACTGTATCTTTGTGTTTAGGCCCACAATAGAAATCTGCTCTCGATTGATTTCGATCATGTAACCAGAACAGGAAAGATTTATGATGATCATCGGAAATTCACTCTTCGGATTATGTATGACCAGACGGGACGCCCAGTTTTGTGGTCGCCCATCAGCAAATACAATGAGGTCAACATCACTTATTCACACTCTGGATTAGTGACCTATATCCAAAGAGGAACCTGGACTGAGAAAATGGAGTATGATCCAAGTGGGAACATAATTTCCAGAACATGGGCAGATGGCAAAATATGGAGTTACACATATTTAGAAAAGGTAAATCATCTTAGAACTGGATTGTTGTACCAAGGCAAGAATATTTGTTTTGATGTATATACTGATAGGTACTATACTGTGAGCTATGTTATGGTGCTATCTCTTGCAGTAGTATGTAAGAGTTATACAATTACATAACCAGAGAAAAATGTCTCTAGAGGTGTTTAGACCTATATGTCATCACTTCAAACCTGCCATAATTTGATTCTGAAGAAAGTTATTAGCACCTCAGATTTGTTTAATCGGTAGGTAAAATGACTTCTTGCTCTCAGTCGAAGTGCCAGTGAACAAAGGACATTCTCACTGCCGAAAAATGTGTTGTCATTCTGTATAACATAGTCCAAAAAAATAAGTTGTTGAAATGGAACTGTTTCTTTCCAAAAAACACACTTCTTGTAAGCCAAAATTATGCACCAGTGAGTGCAAACTAGCACCTGTTCAGTGCTGTGCTGTAAAAAAGGGACTGATCCCGTGAGGAGAAAGATTACTTCAGTATTCATGAGGCCCATTTGGGGGAAAAAACATAAACTAATACAAAATGAGTTATTGCCCTGCTTTTATAGTGACTTCATGTCTAAATTACCTGAGTGTTATAATTTTCATTTATGTCTGTGGTCATGAAATGGGGGAATGAATGCTGTACAGTCTCAGGAACAGCATCTCATTCATCTGTACAAGCATCTTGTTTGGTATTATTTATCTCTCAAATCCAAAAAGCCAACCTGTATTTTTAAAGCTTTCAGAACTCAGTGTGAAATTATATTCAAACAGTGTCCTTCAAAACTTTTTTTTTTTTAAAATAGCAACATCTTAGACTATCCAATATACCCTGAGTTTGCAGAACATTTTTCTGACCCTGTTAACCACAGGAAAAGGATAGGAGGGGGCAGGTGAGGTAAAACTGATAGGGGGTATTACACACAAGAAATCCAATGACTTTGAAGTTATTTATATATTAAAAAGTTCCAAATGTGTACTTTTAAGATAAACTTTGCTCTACTTATTTTGAATGTATTTAAGCCTGATCCTCAAAAACTTAAATCTCACCCAGAGAAAAAAAAAAAATGATGCATAAAAATGTGATTCCTTCCTTGTCTGCATGCAATATGGTTCTTGCACTTGTTAACAAGATTGGCAAACCCTGGAAGCTTCAGAAGTTTGGTTCAGATAAATTTGTCAGGGCTCCTTTTGTCTGTGTGCTCTTCTTCAAATTGCAAGTAAACAGGCATTTAGTACAGCTTTCAAATATTTGGGCAACGTGCCTTCTGGAATCTTTTTTTTTTTCTTTGGGCATAATGGACCGTAATTTTGGAAAGATGTATGCTTTTTATTTTTCCAGCCACTTTTCTTGCTCATAGTTTATGATGAGCTTATAAATAAAGTCATAAGATTTAAATCTGTCATTCTGGAATTTTGCACAAGTGGACGAATCCTAATCTTGCAGAAGCAAATGACAAAAGCCTACTGGCTCCGGTAGCAGCAGGCTTGATTTATGCTGTAACTTGTCATTAAATTATTGAAAGCCATACACACCATGGACATAATCTCCCAGCTATTTAATGTACTTTCATCACGATTTGTTACTTGTGCCAAAGAAAGATGAATTCACTGTCAAAATTAGACATTGAGATATCGTTTTGTGGCCCATTAAAGTCAATAGCTCATTGTGTTAATTATGTAATGATTGCTAAATGTTGTCTGAAACCTCATAAGACCCAATAATTCCTTTTATCAAAAAATCAATTATATAGTTCGCTTCCAACTCCTAGTTATTTACTTTTCCATTTATTACCACTTGATGAGTTAATTGTGTATCTTCAAAAAGCTCTCCTCCTTCCAGCGTTAGTCCCAGTACTCTAAGTTTTCAAAAGCACTATGATAGTAGTACTGTAAACAATTCTTACTGATGGCATTCAGTTTCTCTTGGTTTGGTCACTTGCCTCAGTTACCTAATGGCATTATAAAATCTCCCGAATACTCCAAGCTTACTTCCCGAATCCCGCTGCCTGCCGCCAAGCAGCTGAGCGGCTCCGTGCGTGTGTTGGACAGAGGTGACATCTAGTGGCCGTGCCCGTTCCCAGCAGAGCTCCCAGAACTTCCCCGGGCTCTTGGTCCCGCCGCACCGGGCGGCACCGGGCGTTACGCGGTTGGCCAGGCTTTGGCTGCTCCTGTGAAGTGACAGCTTTCTGGATGTTTTACGAGCTCTGAAACCCTTTAAAACGATTAGAACCCAACTTGTGCAAATAGTTCAAAAATCTATTGTAATATTATTAGGATGCACAGGGAATTAATTTCGTTTTCTCTTTATAATATCCCCTAATAGGCTAGATAGGATACTAAGTCTCCAACCCTTCTGTTGTCTATCCTTTTACTATCCTGGACAAAAGTGGAAAAGCCACAAAGTGCTGTAAAATGGCACACAGGAGCACTAAAATTATATTAGAGATGTTTCTGATCTTGTTATTCATACTCTGTCAATGGCAGACAGCTTAAAAACAGGCCCGGGAGCAGTATATAGAGAGAGGCGTCACGTCAGTGCTAGGAGAGAGTTCAGCCAGTGGTTTACTGCAGGCTGGGGACCGCTGAGTGAAGGTGAAGCTAAAATAAACACCGCACACGTTAGAAGCGCTTGGCAGACCAGCAGTAAAGCGATCAGGAAAAGCTCGGTGTAGAGGTCTGTTGGCACCGGGCAAGCTGCGAGTGGCACCTCTTGATGCTCCCGGGCTGGTGTGCAGGTGGTGGCTGCCCTTCGGCATGGGCAGGAAGGTGCACACCTTGCGGGGCAGGGGGCACAGGGGCTGGCCCAGCCTTAGGCTGTCCTCGCTGCTCTGCATAAGCACTGGGGTTATTTGCCAGAGCACGGTGGCTTAGGGCCAAAGTTACTTAACAGGTCACAGGGCTGAGCTCTTTGTATTTGCTTCCCATAGAGGAGTTTGGAGCTAAAAGGAAAAAAAAAAAAAAAAAGCCTTTTTCCTGATTTCTTCCCCCAGTGCTCTATGAAAAAAGCACAGTCACAGTATTCTTTATAAGACTTTGTTTTGCATGATGTCTCGGCTGTAGAAAAAAACCAACAAATTTACTTATGTGCCTGGTAGGATTGGGCCGTGAGCTAAGAACTGCTCAGGATCAGCTCTCTGTTTCAGCTCAGACGCTGGGACAAGGGTGTACAGTGCTCTGCTCGCCGGGGCTGTGGGAAGGCCACAAAGCTCTCCCACACCTTTTCACTCTGTGCTTTCATTATGCTTGTTTCAACAGTGACTGTTCACCACTGGGGCTGGGCTCTGCATGCTGTGACCTTGCACAGGACTGATGGAGAGGTTTACAGAACCCAGGCAGAAACATTTGCACAGAAAAATGTCTGCCATGCTTGCACAGTAATCTGCCGAAAAAACAAACAAGATTTCATTGACCAGCCACAATTAACCAACCCAGGGCAAATATCAAGTACCCGTGTAGCAATTTTATTCTTTTTAAACATTAAAAAACAGAGAGCGAAGTAGTCACACCAAAGAACCTGCAGACCATTTTCATCCATCTGTAAGCACAGGGATACTGTGGCCTCTGGGGTGGTGTGCCTTTAATAGAAGACATACAGAAAAAGGGGTAGGTCTGTGCTAGAACTATGCAGAATGCCAATAAAAGCTAAACACCATGTACACAGCATTGAATGTTTCCCCTTTCCACCTCCTGTAGAAACATCTGCTAGTACAGATGCTCTACTTGTGATTGAGGAAGAGGTTCCCTCTGTTTTAGCTTTGTGGGAGGATGACCTAAATATTTCAAAGCAACACGGCAAGTCAGCGTGAGGCTGAAATGCCACTGAGAGCCGCATCTGCCTTCCAGATTGGGGATCCTTACCTCTAGCCTTATTATCATTCTCCTTCTGCTTTATGCCACCTTGCTGGCCAGGTCTGCTGAAGCTGAAAGCTTTACTTGGTGTGAGAGCAACCTACAAGAGCTGATGGTTGCTTCAGCATTTCCATAATCTTCAGGCACTCACTAGATGAGTAGTCATTTGCTTGATCAGCCACTCACCCTGCCATTCCTGTTTGCAGTCCGTGATGCTCCTGTTGCACAGCCAGCGCCGCTACATCTTTGAATACGACCAGTCAGACTACCTGCTCTCGGTCACCATGCCCAGCATGGTGCGCCATGCCTTGCAGACCATGCTGTCCGTTGGGTACTACCGCAACATCTACACCCCGCCGGACAGCACCGCGGCTTTCATACAGGACATCACCAGAGACGGGAGGCTTCTGCAAACGTTATATCCCGGGACAGGACGCAGAGTCCTTTACAAGTACACCAAACAGTCCCGACTTTCCGAGATTCTTTATGACACTACTCAAGTCACATTTACCTACGAAGAGTCTTCTGGGGTTATTAAAACCATACACTTAATGCACGATGGGTTCATCTGTACTATCAGATACAGGCAAACAGGTTTGTGTAACTGTAACTACTTTGCTGAAGTTTTTGGTCCTGATCCTGCACTTACCTGGCATGAAATTCCATTATTTTTATGTCTACAAGTTCTTATTTTTTTATGTTTCAATAGAAAAATGTGGGTATATGTCTATGTCTGTGTCCACAGGCATATATAGCTGTCCCATTTGAAATACAGTTTTCTTTTTATTGCTTGGTTTGGAATAGCTCTTACAATGTTTGATTGTTTTTATTCCACTGTGTGGATATTTGCTAAATACTAAATCAAGTTGGTTTATTGTTTGTATTTGCAAGTTTCCCTGTTTATACCATAATGTAACATAAATTCAAAAGGACTATTCATATGAGGAAGGAAATCACCATGTAAAATAAATTCAGTTTAGAATTATCTTGTAAGTAAAAAGAAATCATAATTATGCATAAAATAGCATTCATTTAAACAATGTTAATGTTAATAAAATACAAATATTTTGTAGAGCAAACATTAATAAAGGTTTGTGAGAGAATAATCTAACATATTCTTAGTTAATGGTACTGTCTGAGACAGTCAAGTAGCAATAAGGCTTAAGGGTATATTTGAGTTCATAGCTTGTCTGTGCTAGTTCTGTAGAGCAAGTGTACTGTGGACATGATTCATTTCTTTTCTTGCTTTTCCTCTTTCCCCTATTTCTTGTGGACAGGTCCACTTATCGGTCGCCAGATCTTCAGGTTTAGTGAAGAAGGGCTTGTAAATGCCAGATTTGACTACAGCTACAATAATTTCCGTGTCACGAGTATGCAGGCCATGATAAACGAGACGCCTCTGCCCATCGATCTGTACCGCTACGTTGATGTCTCTGGCAGGACTGAACAATTTGGGAAATTCAGTGTGATCAATTATGATTTAAACCAAGTTATAACCACCACTGTGATGAAACATACCAAAATTTTTAGTGCCAGCGGTCAGGTGATCGAAGTACAGTATGAAATCCTCAAGTCTATTGCTTACTGGATGACCATCCAGTATGATAATATGGGTCGTATGGTGATCTGTGATATACGCGTAGGTGTAGATGCCAATATAACAAGGTATTTTTATGAGTATGATGCTGATGGTCAACTTCAGACTGTGTCTGTGAATGATAAAACCCAATGGCGCTACAGCTATGACCTTAACGGCAACATCAACTTGCTGAGCCATGGAAACAGTGCACGCCTCACTCCTCTGAGATATGATCTTAGAGATCGCATTACCAGACTTGGAGAAATTCAATATAAAATGGATGAAGATGGTTTTCTAAGGCAAAGAGGCAATGAGATCTTTGAGTACAATTCTAATGGTCTGTTGAACAAAGCATACAACAAAGTGTCTGGCTGGACTGTGCAATACTGCTATGATGGTCTTGGAAGACGAGTTGCAAGCAAATCAAGCCTGGGACAACACCTACAGTTCTTTTATGCTGATCTCTCCAACCCAATAAGAGTTACTCACTTGTACAATCATACTAGCTCAGAAATAACATCCCTATATTATGATCTTCAAGGTCATCTCATTGCAATGGAATTAAGCAGTGGGGAAGAATATTATGTTGCTTGTGATAACACTGGAACACCTCTAGCTGTGTTTAGCAGTCGGGGCCAAGTCATAAAAGAAATTTTGTACACCCCATATGGAGAGATCTATCAGGACACTAATCCAGATTTCCAGGTTATCATTGGTTTTCACGGAGGGCTGTACGATTCTCTCACTAAATTGGTTCATCTGGGTCAGCGGGACTATGACGTCATTGCTGGTCGGTGGACAACTCCAAACCATCACATATGGAAACACCTGAATGCTGTCCCACAACCATTTAATCTCTACTCATTTGAGAATAACTACCCAGTTGGCAGGATCCAAGATGTTGCTAAGTATACAACAGGTAAAAGTAACACATTTCTTATGAAAATACAGCTTTGGGTGAGATTCTGGTATGGATTCAAGACTCCAGAAATCTTTTGCATACATCCAAAGTTAGTATTTGGCTCTAATCTTACATATATTAAAGTTATTTCTTTGGTAGCTAACAACTCACAGAGCTTCGTCTGTTTTTTTCTAGTCTTTTTGGTAATCAATAAAATAATTAGTAGTTGCATCTGCTGCTTTTCTAAATGCTAAAATTAGGGGAAGAAAGGAGGCAGCATAATTTTAATTTTTTCCATTATGAGTAGAAAGTGGGTACGCTATTGATTTGAGTATTGCTATGCTTTGTAATCAAATAATTTGTTTTCTATAATAAATGCTGTAACCAGTACTAAAAACATAAATTGATGTGAAATCATTTCTGCATAGCTTGCATTTCTGCAGACTACACTCACTTTTTCTAGGATTTACATGTCTCATTGCCAGAATCCTTTTTGTTTTGTTTTGTTTTGTTTTGTAGACATTGGAAGTTGGCTAGAGCTGTTTGGTTTCCAGCTGCACAATGTACTACCTGGGTTCCCAAAACCAGAGATAGAAGCTTTGGAGACAACATATGAACTTCTACAGCTTCAGACGAAAACCCAAGAGTGGGATCCTGGAAAGGTTAGCAAAAACTCTGTTCAATTGCTTCTATTTCTGAAGTAAGCGATTTGATTAGAAAATGCTGGAGACAAAGGAAACAATGTGACTGTATTTTCAACATGATAGACAAGGCAAATAATAGTCTAACTATGCTAGAAACCTTAATATTGTCACATTATTTACTGCCATCAGAGTGGAGGAGGGTTTTAAGGAGAAGCTTTTAGGAACATAGTGAAGAAATTTTGCAGCAAGAGGATAAAAGTTTGTGCGCAAATTGAACGAAGTGCAAAAATTTTATGGAATTAAAGAATTAAAACAACAAGTTTTTGTCTTTGATAGCAAAGAAGCCACAAGAGGTGCAAAATCACCAAGAATGCAAACAGCTTTACAAGTCTGTTCCTCTGCATAATTTTTGCAGGAAAACAGAAATATTGCTGTGGATTTGTGAAGGAGCCAGTAAAACCCAAACCCGGGGGCTTATTTTTGCTAAAGAAGAGCCATGCAGCAGCTCTCAGGGTCTAGCATTCAATGTAACTGCAGCAGGACCAGCTACTGATGTTCGGAGCAGGTGTTCATGTTTTGCATTTAACCATAAGAGCATCTGCTAACAAAGAAGTATGATTTTACAAAGAAGAGGGAGAAAAGATGCCTTCCTCTAATGTAGACAGGAAAAGGAAGTATAAAGTGTTGTGAGTTCACATCACCAGCATTTAACGCGCTTCTTTTCCCATGCACAGATGACTGCATGGAGTGCAGAGGGCTGGAGAGACAGAGCTGGTTCCAGATTTAGGAGCATGTCCAAGCAAAATTGTCACTGAGATATTAAAGAAGCTATTACAAAAGCAAAAAGGAAAAGCAAAAGGAAGATTATAGTGATAGGTATAGTGTTAAAAGACAAATAAGCGGTTGCAGGGAGATTTTTTTAGCTGCAATGGGGAGGACGATCTACAGATCTGATGAACTTGCCTGGTTCCTATTGTTCTAGTGTCTTGAGACCTTCACAGCTTGCTTACCTTAAAGAATGGGCTATAAAAACTGTTACTGCTATTTTACAGAAGACATAATGAGACACACAGAGACCAAGTGATTTGCCTAGAATCATGTGAAAGAATACGGATTTGAGTTCAGGTTTCCCCATGCCTACAAGTCAGAAGACCAGCCATTAGAGTGACAATTCAAGGAGGGAAGGAAGAAAAAAGGGAAGGATAAGTGTGAGAACAGCATTTGTGTTAAACATGTTCTCCGTTTGTTCTCTAGAAACTAAAGAGTCCAAGAGACAGAAAGCAGTACCTTAGGCTATTAGAAAGCCTGTGCATATACCCAGGCTCTGTAGATGTGCACAATGTTTTGCAAACAAATTGGTGATCTATTCTAAGCAGTTAAGATATTGGTAGGGGTTATGAGACACCATAATGAACTGCAAGATTCCTCTCCTGCAAACTTTGTTGGTATTTTCTTTTCCAGACTATCCTTGGTATTCAGTGTGAGCTACAAAAGCAACTCCGAAACTTTATATCCTTGGATCAACTTCCTATGACACCCAGGTATAGTGATGGCAAGTGCTATGAGGGAGTGAAGCAACCGAGGTTTGCAGCTATTCCTTCAGTATTTGGAAAAGGCATCAAATTCGCTATCAAGGATGGTATAGTGACAGCGGACATTATAGGCGTGGCTAACGAGGACAGCCGGCGCATCGCTGCCATCCTCAACAACGCTCACTATCTGGAGAACCTGCACTTCACCATAGATGGCAAAGACACGCATTACTTCATCAAGCTGGGGTCTCTGGAAGAAGATTTGGCCCTAATTGGCAACACCGGAGGGCGACGCATCCTGGAGAATGGCGTCAACGTCACGGTGTCGCAGATGACTTCTGTGATCAACGGGAGGACTAGACGCTTCGCTGACATACAGCTCCAGCACGGCGCGCTGTGCTTTAACGTTCGGTATGGGACAACCGTAGAAGAAGAAAAGAACCATGTCTTAGAGGTAGCCAGGCAGAGAGCCGTGGCTCAGGCCTGGACTAAGGAGCAGAGACGGCTGCAGGAAGGGGAAGAAGGGATCCGGGCATGGACAGATGGAGAGAAACAGCAGCTTCTAAGCACTGGGCGGGTGCAAGGCTACGATGGATATTTTGTTTTGTCGGTGGAGCAGTATCTCGAACTTTCTGACAGTGCCAATAATATTCACTTTATGAGACAGAGTGAAATAGGCAGAAGGTAACAAAGAAAATCTCTGCCTTTGCGTCACCAAAGACTGCCTGTTTTTAAACGTAAAATGGTTTATTGTATTGGTTTTTCTAGATCAGAACTCTGTATATATAAATATAGAGGGAAAAAAAACATATCCAACTGCCTTTAAATGTGACAGAAGATGGTATTTTAATATTGTTCGTTTAAATCTTTGAGAGATGACAGTGAAGATTTTTAGTTCTCGTGTGGCAGTATTCAAACTGTTCCGAAGCAGAGCGCTCACAGCTGCACGAGGGCGTGAACAGCCCGGGGTGAGACCGCGCACCCGAGCGGGGCGGGTGAGAGCGCAGTGTGCTCTGCCTTCTTCTAAAGAAACACCACTTCTTTTCTGTTGTTGTTGATTTAATAATTCACCGGTTATTTAAAAGGTTACAGAGCCTGATTCTGCAACCTGTATTTACTGGGTAGTTTTATCCCACTGAGATCTCCCATAGGTTCAAGGGATTGCATACAAAACCCAGACTGTGTATGGAAACTTTGTAGTTGCTCACCAACCCTGCACATGTCATTTGTCACAGCTGAGATCTAAGGGATTTTCTAACCTGGAAAACCCAACTTTTATTAGATACAGTACCTAAGTACTTTTATTGGATACAGTACGTAGAGGCTGTACCGTATGAGCTTGCCTTCGCAGGGCCATAGCCACCTCTCATTCACCCAGTGAGGAACGCCACGTTGCGTCTACCTTTATACGCGGGGGCCTCTCTTCCGAAGGTTCCCCTTGTCCGGCAACACGGTGGAGCTGCAGATCTTCCTGGCGAGGGGTGCAGGGTTGCACCGCACCGCTGGGGTTCAGCCAGGTACCAGAGGTGGCCAAAACGGTCCTCCGCGAGCACTGTAGTCAACAGGAGCCTCCCCACTGACGTCAGTGTGCTCCGGATTGGGCTTTGTCTCGGTGCTTTTGGGACAACCTCCATTACTCAGCTGGGAGGGTCCGCGCGGTGCAGCAATAAGCAGCCGTGCAGGATCAGTCCTGCCTGTAGCCGTTGGGCCAGGACTCTTCGTCTCGCAGATCATTTGGAAATTGTAGTGGTGTTGGGTTTAGGCATCATGTTATTTTCGTCTCACATTGATAATCCCGTTGTATTACTCATTTTTCCGAGTCTGAAGAAGATTGGTGGGTTGGGAGTTGATGAACCTAAGTGTGGATAGTACATATGTTGATAAACGTAGAACATTTTGGGGATGACTCTTCACTTTTCAGCTCAATATCTAGAGCACATAGAAAAGCATTATATTGCATGGGCAGAAATTTTTATTTCCCAAGGTATCATGCGCTGCTGGCACAGTAATTTCATAGCAGAGTAGGTGATCCTTCTTTTCGCTTGTCATTTTTAAAAGACCTGATTAGCTTGGGCGGGGGGCGGGCACACGGGGGGTTGGGTAACCACATTTCCTTTACCGACGTTCCGAGGAAGCTAGAAGTCTTGTTATAGAGCCTGTGTATCCGTAACAGTGATGTTATTGCACATTTCTTTCAAAACAGACATAGTAAATATACTGAAACAATTTCTGCTCAGATTTCCTGAAGCCAACAAAGTGCTTTCTTCGTCTCTCTTCCTTTCTTTCCAATTTTCTTTTTTTTTTTTTTTTTTTTTTTTCCCTTGTTTTTGGGCAGGTGGAGCAGACTGTACCAAAGTTAGGGATGAGCCTGAACTGGATGCTGAGCCCTGGACCCTCCGGGGCCTGGCCTCGGCTCTCAGCCCCCAGGCTGCCTCCGCTCCCCCGATGCGGGATCAGGCCGGGCGAGAGCCTGGCCCGTCATCCACCCTCTGCCCCCAGCCAGGGGCCTGCGGACCAAAACCTGCACATACACATTTTGCTCAGGCTCATCGTTAACTATTGTACAGAATTTGGAGCTGATGGCATCCAGTTTTGACAGCTCTGATTGCCGCAGTTTTCCACAAAATCATGGAGAATTTGAATACCTCCACACCAGCCTAAAAATGGACCTTCAAATCCTTGAGCCTCTAATATGCTTTTAATCAATGGAAGAATAATTTATGAATTGTATATAGAGAGTGCATTCATAAACGTGATGATGTATTTTATCACTGATCCAAGATGTCAAATATTAGAGTCTATTTTACTTATATTTTAAGCAATTATACTTTTTTGCAATTCACTAATGACGTATCATTTTCAAACTGCTTTAAATATCCATTATAAACAAATATTTGAAGCTATTAGATTTACCTTGAACTGTGCATTTCTAGTATGTAATACATATTTAGTTAGCTTGTGCCTTTAGTTTCTTAAAGTTATATTTGTATTATATGCAGGAAATGCACTTTGTATTACCTACAGCTGTGTTTTTTAATACTGCCTTGATTACTGTTGTTCTCATATTATGCCAAAAGGTCAAAGAGTGAAATGTGTTACAAGTGTGTCTCTGAGAGTAGATTTGGCATTTTCCCAGTTCCTGGGTGGACAGTCTAAGGTACATTTTTGAAGAATATTTCTTACAAGAACATGGATGTCTAAAGAATTACATGATATCATGCGGCCCTGTTACAAAAGAAAAAAGTGCTTTTATCATAACAGTGTCAGAAATTTAGGAAACTAGAAATAATGTTGTGTTAAGATGACAGTGCTGAAGAAAATTTGTTAATAAACAAGCACTGGAGACTGAAGTCATAGCTCCACATGGGCCAGCCAGCAGTGATTCGTGAGAACTGTAACTATAGCAAACAGCTTTGGACCATCTTGTTCATGAACAACCTCAGATGGAGGCAGGGAATATTTCAGTCTCCATTTTCTTTTTCTAGTAGTTAGAATAATTTCTGAGTGTTGTTTTTTGTAGTTTTGTAGTTTTCCTTTTTTGTTGTTTCCCCCCTTTTTTT